>MU752744.1:0-16643 GCA_026770625.1 Nicotiana glauca | reverse complement strand
TCCCCCCCCCCCCCCCCCCAATGACAATAACTTACCTTTACATGAGTGTAGCTTATATTTTACCTTCTTGATAAGATCATCATAATACTCCTTCCTCCTTGTAGTGTAGAAAATAGGGCATCCAAGGTATGTGAAAGGGAATTTACCTCTTGTGAAATCAGTAATATCCCCCACTGCTTGAACTAATCCACGTGCCACATTAGCATGCATGTAGTAAGAACTCTTTGCTTTGTTTATCATTTGGCGTGACACTTTCTCATTGTCATACAACATTTTCATTATTTTGCTTAATGATGGAGGATGAGCAGATGCAAATATAATGGTATCATCAGCATATGCTAGATGATTCAAAGGATCAGACCATTTAGGCATCCCAAACCCTACAAAAGATTTATCATCAAACAGTTTGTTTAATTATCTTGATAACACCTCAGCTGATAGTATGAACAATGCTGGAGACATGGGATCACCTTGCTTTACCCCTCTAGTTAACTTGAAAAACCTTGAAGCTTGTCCATTCACCAATACAGAATACTAATTGTTTGACACCAAGTTCCAAACCATGTGAATGAAATGTTCTGAAAATCCCATCTTTCTCAACACATGTAACAAATATTTCCATGAAACTTTTTCATAAGCCTTGGCCATGTCTAGTTTAATAACCACATTAGTTGGCTTGCCCCTTAGGCTTATATATGTCACTATCTCTAGTGTCAATAATATGTTCTTAAAGATACTCCTACCCTTCACAAATCCTGATTGATTAGGAGATATCACTAATGGCAGAAACTTCTCCAATCTGTCATGTAGCACCCTAGAAAATACCTTGTTAATAAAATTGCTCAAACTGATAGGTCTTAGGTAAGAAAAAGTCTCCACTCTAAGCTTTTTTGGCAATATGACTAGATTAGTGTGTGGTATGGATTTTGGCAGTGTTGCCCCCCCCCCCTTAAAAGTGCATTGCCATACTGTGTATATCTTTACCAATAATATCCCAGCAAGATTGATAGAACAAACCAGTAAATCCATCAGGACCACTAGCACATTCCCCACCGAGTTCAAACAAAAGCTCCTTTCACTTCTTCAAATGTTGGGAGCCTACTTAGCTCCATATTCTGCTGCAATGTAACCATGGATGGTATATTATCTAATAAAGAGAAATCAGAAGTATCCGTCTTCTATAGAACTCCACTGCAGCATCAGCCATTTGCTCTTGATTTTCAATCCACACCCTACTAGAATTTTGGATCCTTTTCAATTACAGCTTCTTTCTTTTTCCATTCACATGATTATGAAAAAAGCTAGTGTTTCTTTCCCCCTCAGCAAACCAATTCAACCAGCCTTTTACTTCCAATATTGCTCCTCTATGTTCAGATATTTCTTCAACTCTAATTGAGCCTTTTGTAGTACAATTCTACTTTTAATTGTTTGTTACTCTTCAAACAGCATCTCCTTGACCTTAACTATATATTCAAGTATAGCCAATTGCTTGAATATATCTCTAAAAGTGTCCCTACTTCACTTTGATAGAGCAGCCTTTACTTTTTTGAGTTTTTGATTAAACATAAGAAAAGGATCACCTATGAAGTCAGCATCCCAGTTCTGCTTCACCACCTCCTTGAACGTAGCATGCTTGATCCAGATATACAAAACTTTTAATGGTTTCACACAATTGACAGTCTGCTCATCACAAGTCATCAGCAAAGGAGCATGATCTGAACCAGTTCTAATAAGGTGTTCCACTTCAATAGTAGGCAACATATTCTAAAAAGGCAAATTCACAAATATTCTATCCAGCCTCTTGAATATACACTAAGCATTAGGTCTCCCATTCCACCATGTAAATGGACTCCCTTTGTATCCTTCTTCAAACAAACCACAAGAGTTTACACAAAAGGTAAAGTCCTCATATTCAGGAGGATGTATATGCCTTCCCCCTATCTTCTCATCTTCATGCAAAATTACATTAAAATCACCTCCTACCAACCATGGCAGCTCCATATCACTTGTTAGATAATATAAATGATCCCACAATTCTAGCCTCTCAATTGCTGAACACTTGGCATAGACAAATGTCATCATCATATGCTCTCCCAACTCATGATGAAATACTTTCAGAGTTACTTGTTGTTCAGTATCCTCCACCAGTTCCCATTCAACTACTGTTGGCCCAAGATCAGTTGAAGTTTTGAAGAATAAACTTAGTGAAGGACCAGGTTCATCTTAAGAGACATAGTTGTTATGGACCATGCACATGAGAGGCACGTAAAGAAGATAAGTCCTTGGGGATCAAGCAGCAATATCTTCTGAACTGATCAAAAAGATTGCATATGGGATAAGGAGAAGATGACTCCTTATGAGAAGAGAACACGTCCGGATAAAGGTTGGAGTTTGGATTGGTCTAGGACTCAAAATCAATGGAGGATCAGAAATTAAGTCACAATCCAACTCTAATTACTAATCTAATAAATAACTGAGTTGTTCTCTTTTGCAGGTATGCACATACGCTGAAGTTAAGCAAAATTGAGGGCAAAATAGCAAGGCTATTTTGCAAGCAATTTATGTGAGATTGGGTGCGCACGCCTGTAGCTACTTGAACAAGATAGAAGAACCAGTTCCATTGTGTTTATTCTTATTCTAGTTCAATTGTAGTAGGTGATTTAAAACTTGTACCTTTTCAGCTTTCATAGAAGCAATTGTATTAGGTACTTTGAGTATTCAAGTTAGAATTAACTTGAAAGTGTCGCAATAGTTGAGGTTGTGTGCCACACTGGGATTTAAAGTTAATCCTTAGGTTTACAAGAGTTTTGTAAATGCTATTTTTTGCTCATTGAGTTTAGTGGATGGTTCGGAAAATCCTACTGAGTAGTAGGTCGTGGTTTTTTCACCTTTTAAGCCAGGTGTTTTCCACGTAAAAATCTCTTTGTTCTTTATTTCTGTATTTTTATTCCGCAAACAGTAGTAGTTAGAATACCTAGAAGAACCAGGTTCTTCTAGATTGAAAATTGGGTACCACACAAATCACCCCCCTCTTGTATGGTATTGACGTTTGGAACATCAATTGGTATCAGAGCAGGTTATCCTTGAAGAGACTAACACCTTAGGAAAAGATCAACATGAGTGCTCCACCTGGGAACTGGGAAGGGCAATCCACTGCCAGGCCTCCACTGTTCAATGGACAATATTACTCATGGTGAAGGAATAGGATGAAGGATCACATCATAGGAGAAGGCTATGAACTCTCGGACATAGTCACTGATGGTCCTTTGGCAACTACAATGAAAAATGAGGAAGGAGTGGAAGTGCCAAAGACAAGGGCTGATTGCACTGTTGAAGATTTGAAAATTGGGAGAAAAGTGCTAAGGCCAAGAAATGGCTTGTGTGTGGGCTGTGTCCAGATGAATACAGCAGGATCCAAAGTTGTACTACTACAAAAGGGGTATGGGACACTTTGCAAGTGGCTCATGAAGGAACACCTCAAGTGAAGAGATCCAGAGGAACATTGCTATATTCTCAATATGAGAATTTCACTACGAAAGATGGAGAAACCATTCAAGAGATGTACACTAGGTTCACTACACTGAAAAATCAACTTAAGTCTCTTGCAAGAGTTATTCTTGAAGAATACAAGGTTGAGAAGATCTTGACAAGAGTTCTTCCAATTGCTTGGGAAAGCAAAATCACTGCCATTCAGGAGTCTAAGAATATGGCCATGCTCAGGCTAGATGAACTGATTGGGAATCTTGCTGCTTATGAACTGAGAAGGCAAACCAGGAAGATGGATACACCCAACAAGCAGAGAAGTTTGGCTATCAAAATTACAGAAGGTTCAGACCTAGAAGATAATGAGATGGCTATGATCAGTAGAGATTTCAAAAAGTACCTGATAAGAGGAAAGAGTTCATCAAGAGGTACAAACTTTAACAAGACAAGAGGTCATGAGAAACAGACAAATGATGGCTGCTATAAGTGTGGTAAGACTGACCACATGATCAAGAATTGCCCTCAATGGGAGGTTGAGTGGAAGAAAGAAAGGGCTAAACGAAGAAACAGGAAGAAGGAACAGGTTCAACCCAAGAGAAACAAAGGTTCAACCAAGGCTATGGTTGCTGCTTGGGGTGAAACCTCTGATGAAGACTCAGAAGATGAAGCTGAAGAAGAGCAAGCTCTTATGGACATTGGAGAATCAGATGATGAGCAGGAGGTAAGTATTCTACATCTCAAGGAAAAAATTAAATTTCTATCAAAAGAAAGGTTGGCTGAGCTATTATTAGACTTCATTGATGAGTCTGAAATAGTTAACAATAAAAAGGAAGTTCTGTCTAGGGAATGTGTTATCCTAAAAGAAAAATGCAAAAGTCTAGAATCTAGGGCTGATGAGAGTGATAACAAAAATGTTGAGCTGAAGAACCAGGTTCTTGAACTTGACAATAGTATTCTAGAGCTTAGGTCAGAAAATCTAAAACTGAAACTAGGAACAGGAAAGAAGAAAGCTGATCACTCATTTCTCACTCTACAAGAAAATCTAGGAAAAATGAAAAATGAACTGTATAAGAAAGATGAATTGATTAAGGTTCTAAAAGAATATCTAGGAAAGGTGAAACATGAACTAGATAGAACTTGCAAATGGAACAAAGCTTCTGATGCTCTCTCATGGTTGCAAGAGCATCACAGTAGCAATAAAAGAGGACTTGGCTATGAGACTCAAGCTCCAAAATGGGACCCCAAAAACAAGTACCTCACGCTTCCTGAAAATAAGATTTGCACACACTGTGGTAAGACTGGCCATTATAAAAATGAATGTAATGCAAAGGAAAAGGCCAGTCAAAGGAACAAAGCTTTTGTTCAAGAAAAACACAAACTTCCTAGCTAGGCAAGAAAGAATCTGATTCATCCTTTTGCCCAAAGAAAGGGACCCAAACTAGTTTGGGTTCCTAAGACTAACCCCTGATTTCTTTTTGCAGGTTCAAATGAAAGAGAGTAGCCAAATATGATGCATGGATAGTGGCTGCTCAAAACATATGACTGGGAACAAGGACCAGTTCCTTTCACTTGAGAACCTGAAAGGAGGTAATGTCTCCTTTGGAAATGGAAAGAAAGGTGAGATCATTGGG
The DNA here is from genome assembly GCA_026770625.1 of Nicotiana glauca. Lineage (NCBI taxonomy): Eukaryota > Viridiplantae > Streptophyta > Magnoliopsida > Solanales > Solanaceae > Nicotiana > Nicotiana glauca. The sequence continues at coordinate 11,529 of MU752744.1, read as the reverse complement.
GCTGGAAAGGTAGGTAAGAAAGACTCTCATTCCATTGAGAATTTCTACTTGATAGATGGCTTGAAATATAGCCTAATCAGTGTGTCATAACTGTGTGACAGAGGTAACCTTGTAGCTTTCACCTCTACCAAATGTTTTGTGATTAACCTTACTACTGACAAGATTATTTTGCAGGGAAGAAGAGTTAACAATATTTACATTATAGATTTGTCAAGTGTTTCAGAAAATGAACTCACTTGTCTATGTGTGCTAGTTAATGATCTCCTCATGTGGCACAAAATACTTGGCCATGCTAGTCTAAATCAGCTAAACAAATTAGTCTCCAAGGACTTGGTGATAAGGTTACCTAATATCAAGTTCAACGAAGATAAAGTTTGTGAGGCATGTGCAAGGGTGAAGCAGGTAAGGTCATCCTTCAAATCCAAGAAAATGGTAAGTACGCCCAAGACGTTGGAACTGGTTCATATGGATCTTTATGGTCCAATGAGAACCATGAGCAGAGGTGGAAAGAAATATGTGATGGTGCTTGTTGATGATTATTCTAGATTTACCTGGGTACTATTTCTAACATCCAAATATGAGGAATTTGAAATGTGCACTACCTTTGTTAGAAAAACTCAGAAACAATTAGGAAATCAACTTACATCCATTAGGTCTGATCTTGGAACTAAATTTGAAAATGTAAAATTTGCTGAATATTGTGATGAAAATGGTATAGATCACAACTTCTCTGCCCCTAGAACTCCTCAGCAAAATGGTGTAGTTGAAAGAAAGAATAGGACCCTTGAGGATATGGCAAGGACCATGCTTCTCTCGAGCAAATTACCCCATAGCTTCTGGGCAGAGGCTGTAAACACTGCATGTTACATAATCAATATATGCATGACTAGACCTCTTATTGGGAAAACTCTCTATTAGTTACATAAAGGGAGAAAACCAAACATATCCCACCTTAGGGCATTTGGTTGCAAGTGCTATGTGCACAATAATAGAAAAGACTCCCTAGGTAAGTTTGATCCCAAAAGTGATGAGGGAGTATTCTTGGGATATTCTTCACATAGCAAAGCATATAAAGTATTTAATAAAAGAACTCTCTGTGTAGAAGAAAGTGTGCATGTTGTATTTGATGAAACTAACATTCTTTCTGAGACACAGGAACATGAAGATGAAGCCATTGGATTGGTAAGAGAATTGACTGAAGTAGCATCAAAAGAAGGAATAGGTGATGGAACAGGTTCTTCAAGTCTGGGCAACCTGATTGGGGGAACCAATCAGGGAGAAAATGAAACAAACTCTTTACAAGAACCTATTCATGAACCTGTTCCTCATCAACAGAACACAGAAGAATCATCTAATAGAAACCAGTTGTTGGTGAAATCTCACAAGTATCAAAGTTCTCATCCCATTGAGAACATCCTTAATGATCCAACATCTGGAGTCAAAACTTAATCACAATTAAAGAATCTGTGTGCATTTGATGCTTTTCTATCTCTTATTGAACCTAAAAATGTTGTTGAAGCTTTGCAGGATGCAGACTGGGTCAATGCTATGCAGGAGGAACTCAATCAATTTGAAAGAAGTCAAGTCTGGCATCTAGTTCCTAAACCCAAGGACAGGTCAGTCCTTGGCACCAAATGGGTCTTCAGGAATAAACTTGATGAAGATGGAACTGTTACAAGAAACAAGGCAAGGCTGGTGGTTCAGGGCTACAGCCAAAAGGAAGGCATTGACTCTGTAGCCCTGTCTACTACTGAAGCTAAATATGTTGTTGCTGCCTCTTGTTGTGCTCAATTGCTATGGATCAAACAACAGCTGGTAGACTTTGGAATTGAAGTGGGGTGTATCTAATATTTTGTGATAACACTAGTGCTATAAGTATGACAAAGAACCCTGTTCATCATAAAAGGACCAAGCACATAGATATTAGACACCACTTCTTAAGAGATAACTACGAGAAAGGGTTAATATCCATAGAATTTTGTGCTACTGATAAACAAATAACTGACATCTTTACTAACGCACTGAGTAGAGAAAACTTTGAAAGGAACAGGTTGGAATTAGGGATGATTAACATCACCTAAAAGGTCCAGTTCAGAATGCACAATGAAAAAAAATGAAAACAAAATTGGTTAGGAGTTCTTAATTAAATGTAAATATCAAGATCAGATATTTCTTCAACTCTGGCTGAGCCTTTTGTAGTACAATTCTATTTTTAGTTACCAGGAGATCTTGTCGCTCTAGATCTTTTTGCAATCGGTAGGCCAAATTGTTGTTCAGCTTTGGTGTATAGTGGTATCTCAGATATAATCGTGTCTTGTACTTCAGTGCTTGGAACCAATTTTTCAATACAAGCGTACAACCCATCTGTTACTTCTCTACAATTTTCAATAGCTGAATTTTGATAGAAGTACTCTGGATTTAGATAATGTCCAGCTGCATGTAATGGATGATGCAATTGGCATTGCCATCTTTCATCAATAATCTTAAAGATATCTTTATACTTTGCAATATTATCGTCAAATGCCTTTGCAATAGCCTCCTTAGCTCTATCCATGGCTTCATAAATGTACCCCATTGCAGGTTTCTTCTCATTATCAGCTAATCGCAACACTTTAACAAGAGGCCCCATTATTTTTAAAATATACACAACCTGGTTCCAGAATGTTGTCATCAAGACGGTATGAGCTGCACTTTTTCCCTTTGGTAACTTAGACCATCTACTAATCACCCATTTGTCAGATGTAAACATTGCTCGCAAATTAGTTTTTTGACAATGCAATCATTGCAAAGTCAGAAAACTCGTTGCAAATCGAGTAATCCCACATTTCACCAACTCTTTATTTTTTGTTAGATCTCTCATCATATTTAAGACTCCTGAGTGCCCATATATAAAACCGAAAAGGGCAATTGCTCCTTGAAGGGCCTTCTTAATGTTTGGAATCTTCCCTATGTCTTCCAACATAAGATCTATACAGTGGGCTGCACATGGCGTGCAATATATGTGTCTTCTTTTTTTCTGTAACAGTTGACCTATAGAAAAAAAGTAAACAAATATGTTAAAATTTAGGAATCAAAACATTGAATTGATATTAGAAAGTAAAACGTAAAACTTAAACATTTAAAGCAATAATTTCTTACCGGCCAACACAAAGTTGCTACCGTTATCACTTATAACTTGAACCACATTATGTTCTCCAACACGCTCCACGTATCTATCAAGCAATTCATATAGTTTCTCTCAGCTCTTAACAAATGAGGAAGCATCTATCGACTCCATAAATACTGTTCCATGCGGAGAATTCACCAAAATATTTATCAAAGTTCTTTGTTTTCTATCTGACCATCCATCTGCCATAATGGAACATCCATATTTCAACCATTCTTCTCTATGTTTGTTTATAATCTCATTGGTCAACTCAACCTCCTTCCTAGTAACAGAACCCTTAATTCGTGGTAACTCGGAGGCTTCAAATTTGGACCATACCTTCCTATAGCCTCAACTGCTTCCTTAAAACTTTTTGAGCGAGCAACATTGAATGGGATCCCATTATCGTAAAAGAAACGAGCAACTTTTTGAATTGTCATGGCTCTTGCTTCTTTATCACATGAATCTTTGATATTTGTTTGCCTAAGTTTTCCTTGCTTTTGTAGAAACACATCCATGGGTCCCTTTCCTTTGGCCAATTTCTTACTAGAGCCACTATAAAAGCTTCCTCCACCTCTTTTCTTATGAATGATCTTGTGGACTTCATTTTCTTCACCAACATCGTCTTGATAATCAAACTCATCAAGTCTAGAAAATTCGTTGGTATAGACTTCCTTTCTTATTTTTTTCTCGTCCATGTAATTTTTCAATTCGTCTCTAACCTCCTGTGGGCATACCGCACACTTTGCTGCATTCCTAAAGTTCCCAATCAGATGTTGTTTTGCCCGATTAATTTCACCCGTGGTTGTTTTTCCACAAAAATTACACGTGACTCTTGTAGTGTCATTTGGATCCTTCAAATGATTATACTTCCAGCCAGGATCCCTTCGATTGCCTTTGGACAAGTCCTCTGCCATTTTTAATTCTGAAAAAGAAAATTAATAAAATATATAATGTATTTTGCAAACAATTATAATTTTAAATAGTAATACATAACAAGAACATTAAGTTGGACAGTCCTCTGTCATTTATAATTTTGAAAATTTATTGTCTATCAAAAATTAAATTCTAAAAATTTATTAAAAGGTAATATGTAATGCACTTTGCATGCAATTATAATTTTTATATAATAATATACGATAAGAATTTTTAACTAATAATATAAAATAAAAATATAAGGTAGACAGAATTTTTAATTAATAATATATAACAAAAAAATAAGGTAGACAAATATTGTGCCATTTAATTCTAAAATAAAATAAATTACTACTATGACATTTTGCATGCAATTATAGTTGTTAAATAGTTATACACAATAAGAATTTAAAGGTGAACAATACTGGGGTCCACCACTTACCACTATGCCATGACTTTAAGTGTTGATTGTTGATTCCACTGTTTGTCTGTTTATCCTTAGTTTCTTTACAGGTGTTGTACACATAATAAAGTTAATCATCAAACAAGGACAATTGTCCTATTTAATTCTACAACTTTTGTACAAATACAAGAGGACTAACTATAAAATTTCACCAAAAACTCGGTTACTTTCTAACAAACAGCAAACAATTTATCACAAGAAAAAGTCAACTTAGTTAAATATTCATCTTTTAATGGAGAATTATTTATCTCTTATTACAAAGATAGAACAAAAGAAGGAAAAAATGAGTAGAAGGGAGAAAGGCATACAAAAAGTATAAAAGATAAAGAAACAGAGAAGAGAAGAGAAGAAGACCTATGATAGAGGCTTGTTCGCTGCACTTGTTTGATTTGTCTTTTTCTGTTGCAGTCCTTCGAGTCCTCTGGTATTCTTATAATTCCATAATCTTCTTTTTTTTATTCTTTTGGAAAAGATAATTTCCTCCCTTAATTAATTTTTCCATATTTCCCTGACTATTTGCCTAAAATATGGCCTAGGGAACTGTAAAAGGCTAACTTATTATGATTTTTAAAAAGGAAGTAAAAGTTGTCTGACATACGCGCCTCGCTTGAGGTGACGCGGAGCGACAAAGTCTCTTTGCGCCTCACTTTTGCGCTTAGGAGCGCTTTTAATTTCACTGTTAACCATGTGGTTTAGACATAGTATTATATTTTATTCTTTATAAAATAATTATTTATTTAATTTATTATATTCAATAAAGCACTGTTTTAAATAGATCATTTGTAACATGTGTGTCCTTTAGATAATTTAGTGTATGGAGTCTTAGCTCATGCACAGAAGATTAAATTGTTGGTTCTCATAATTAATAAACCATGTTCACAATCGAAGTTATTATCGGACAAAATATCTTAATGATTGTAGCACAAGATTATTGTATAATTTGTCTTGATTATGGGAGTAGGTTTACTCCAACTTCTTGTGCTAGTATACTCAGTGTATATTGAACGGACCAAGTAGAGAAAAGGTGTTTTGTACTGAATACATATAAAATATTTTCTCTAATTCATTAAATGAGCTTATACTCCTAATCTTGATATAATTATTATGATCAATGTAATTTTTTTATTGTTTTGATTTATCAAAAGGTACGACTCTATTTAGAGTTAGTATATACCTAATAAATTGGACAATAAAAAATAACATTTGTGAATAATAATTAGTTGATAAAATACATGACTTGGTTTTGAGTTTGATGATACCTCTTTATATAGGCCCCGACCTGTGAATTTTGTATCCGTCACATGAGATGGTTTAAGCGGAATTATAAAGGATTTAATTAGTTAATTGAGTAAAATTTTCCGTGATTTAATTTAATTAACTGGTATTTGAAATCTTAACATGGGGAGTTAAAATAAGTGTTGATGAATTTTCGAAATTTATATTGAGGAGTTCAATTTTAGTTTTTGAGTGGAATAAATTGCAATTAATTATAGTAAGATCTAATTCTTGCCTATTTCGAATTAGTACTATAATTAGTAGCCTCTTATTATTTCTGTGGTCCCTGCTATACCTAGTAAAAACCTGGACAGACTTGGGTAAAAAGGAGTTTGGAAGAGAAGTTACCTTTTGTGAGTTGGAGTAGGATTCTACTTATAGAATCCTAATCCCACGATTTTAAGCCTCTTTTAGGGCTTAATTTCGAGTCTATAAAAGGCAGACAAGTTTATCCTATTCAACCACCCTAGAGTTGTATTGTTCTTTCCCACCCAAAAGCAAAAGTGTCCAAGATTTTACTAGGCATATAGCAGAAGACTGTAGCCCTGAATCCTTGCCGTTTGAAAGATTTGTGCGACTATTTCAAGAGGTTAGTATTCATGATCTCGTTATTATCACGTTGTCTAGTTTACATGTAATTGATACCTGAATGTATACTTGCTTCCGCTGCGTATGTTCTAACAATTACATGGTATTTGTTATTGGTCTAAACATATTACATGGTATTTGTTAACTGGTAGTGGTATTAAATTTTTTGTTTGGCAAGTGTTTTGTTATTGATACATGGTATGATGTAGTGCTGCTGCTGCTTCTTAATTTTTCATTCTTGTTCTTCTTTGATACCAGCGAATGTTCTCGGCTTTATATTTTTTTGAGAATATATCTAAAGTTATAATCGCCCACATTCCATCAAAATGTGCGATTTTAGATTTATAGGATTGTAAGCTTCTCATGTTTGTTTACACTTTTATTTATACTCTTTTGTAGGTGGAGTAGATGAAGAAATTGAAGAAGATGATGAAAGTGAAGAACTAGACCTTACTTGAGATGAACTTTGAGTTGCTATAGATGAATGTTCTATAGGAATCATTTGTTATCCAACATTTTTGAAACTTGTTCTCTTGAAATGTATTAAACTTATGTATTTGGGGTAGAACATTTGCGTTATGGATATATTATTTGCTTGATGGATAATTTGTATTGTTAATAGTTTTATTTTATTATTTATTTGAATTTTAGTGTTATTATAATTTATTTTATATATAAATATTTATTTATAATAGGTGCTATATTTTGGTTTTAACTGAACCGATACAATAACGTTCCAGTAGACCATGTAAACCGTTGCAATAGATCCATAAAATGTTCCAAAATGATCTATAAACCGTTCCAATACATATATAAACGTTACGATAACTTAAAAGAAACCGTTGATATATCCAACATAACCATAGCAATAGCTTACATAAGTGTTTCATTAAATAATATGGCAACGGTTAAAAATCGTTGTATAAACAATATAGTAACGGTTTAAAACTGTAACAATTGAAAAAATTAACCGTTCCAACAGAGAAAGGGAAAACCGTTGCAATAGACGTATCTATTGTCACTGCGATGCAAATCATTACAATAACCGTTCCAATAGACCTATGGATACGCCGGCTGATGTGACAGTCTGTAAACTGTTCCAAAATCCCTACGGCAACGGTTTGGCAGTCTGTGGGGACGATTTTTCAACCGATACCATATACCAAATTTTTTAGTAGTGGCGTTGGCTTGCAAAAATTACTGACCAAAATACTCTAATCGCGTATTGTTAGTATTCTCTCTTGGTACAAAATAATTACTACAAAGGTACAAACTAATTACTGCAAAGTTAATTTGTTTTCGAGAAATTTGAAGTATAAAAGTTCTTTTTCTGACCGTTGATATGTGTCAAATTATGATATTTAGGTGACACCCCAAGCCTAGGTTTTTCCCTAGAAGTATGAAAGTCATTATGTTTAAGGTAATCCCTGTTCTTGCTTTGGAAACGCACCTTACTAGCTCTACTATATCTTAATTTAAATAACTTGTGTGCTGAGTGTGACGACCCAACCCGTTGTCTCATGAGTTACCTCTCCATTTTCCCCAATTTTATGCTTCTTCATATTTCGTTATCGGTGTGTGGTGTGTTAGAGTTGATTTGGATTGGTTTTGATAAGAAATGAGACACTTAGTCCCTTTAAGGAAGGCTTAAGTTGGAAAAGTCAATCGGACGTTGACTTATGAGTTATAGGGCTCGAATGTGATTTCCAGTTTTTTGGTTAGCTTCGGGGGATGATTTGTGACTTAGGAGTGCGATCAGAATTGATTTTGGAGGTCTGGTGTAGAATTAGGCTTGAATTGGCGAAGTTAGTATTTTGACGAATTCCGATTGATAGGTGAGATTTTGATCCGAGGGTCGGAATGAAATTCCGAGAGTTGCTGTAGCTTTTTTATATGTGTGAAAAATTTCAGTTCATTCGGACGTCATTTGGTTGGATTTTTGATCGAATGCGTGTTTCGGAAGTTTTTAAAGAACTTAGGCTTGAATTCGATGAGTTTTGAGTAATTTTTATATTTTTTGAGGTGTTTTGATGATTAGAGCAAGTTTGAATGAGGTTTTAGGATGCGTTGGTGCTTTTGGTTGAGGTCCCGGGGGCCTCGGATGAGTTTCGGATGGTTGATCGGACCAATCTTGGCATTTTGAGTTGCAGATTTTGCTGTCTTAAGGTTGCAGAGTGGTTGTGCTTCGCGATCGTGGGCGTGGTGTCGCGAACGTGTAGAAGCTTTTTGGGAAGCAGGAATTTCGTTCGCTGCGTTCGCGTTTGATGGTTCGCGATCGCGGAGTAATTGTTGGTAGTGAATCGCGTTCGCAGGGATCCAATCGCGATCGCGCATAAGGATTTTGGGGCCCTGTGGTTTTGCCCTCCGTGATCGCACAAGTGTGGACGCGTTCGCGTAAGTATGTGAAAATGGTCATTGCGATCGCATGAGTTTGGTCGCGTTCACATAGAAGAATTTTGGAAGCTTGGGAATTTGCTCATCGCGATCGCGTGCATGTGACCGCGATCGCAGAGAAGAAAAATATAGAGCTGGGCAGAATGTTTTAAAAGCTTATTTTCGCGATTTTAGGTCATTTTTCCTCCATGGTTGATCATTTTGAGAGCTGCTTGGTGGAGATTAAAGAGGGACTCGAGGGGAATCGATTGGAGGTAAGATTTTTGAACTTAAAACACGATTATATTGTGAAATTGGTCTAGAAATTCATGGAAATTAAGCCTAAAATTGAAGAAACTAGGGCTTGAGTTTTGAGATTTTTAAATTGGAATTTGAAGGTTCATTTGAGTTCAGATTTGGGAGTTCTTGGTATGTATGAACTCGTGGCGAGATGAGGAATCCGGTATTGTAAGTTTTGTAATTTTTCGAGAAGTGGGCCCGGGGCTCGAGTTTTGCTAGTTTCGAGATTTTTGCTATATTTCGAATGTTTTCGATTGGGTATTGTTCCCTTGGCATATTGTGATGTATTCGCTCTGATTTTGGTTAGATTCTACGCGCGTGGAGGCTGATTTGAGAGGCAAAGGCGTCACTAGCGAGGGATTTCACCGGTTCGAGGTGAGTAATGATTGTAAATGATATCCTGAGGGTTTGAAACCTCGGATTTGCACATCTTAGTGCTATATTGAGGTGGCTTGCATGCCGGATAGCTAGCGTGGGGTAGAGCACCATTGGAGACTGTGACTTGGTCCGTCCCGGTTGTTGATTTTATCGCGTATTTGACTATGACGTGTTGTTTTTTCTTTCACTATGACTTGGGCTTATTGCCATAATTGGTGCTTATTGCCGACTGTTTGAACTCCTTGTAAACTATCATCATTATTTTCCTCACTATTTGAAATATTATTTGAAATCAGTCCATTTGAATTATACGGTTTCATGAACTCAGCTATATTTTTACTCAAGCTTGAGTTTTAACAGATATTTGAACTATTGTTTGAGCTGAGCATTTTTGTTTCCATTGATGCCCAAGGGGCTTATGATTATTTTTGGACTGATTGAGGCCGAGGTCCATGATTGAGGATATGATGAGTGATGTGAGGAGGCTTTCAGGCCTCGAGTGTATTGTGAGGAGGCTTTCAGGACTCATGTTGATATGTACAGGCTTTCGGGCCTTGTGGTGATATAGCGCTTGGGTTGTAGGAGCCCCTCCGAAGTCTGCACACCCACAATGAGCGCGGGTACCCTATGTGAGTTGGGAGTGAGACCGAGGGGCTGATGTGAGTTGGGAGTGAGCCCTCGGGGCTGATGTTGTACCATGTGATTAAGACTAAGCCCGATGGGCTAATAATGTTCTGAGTGCTGTGATACTGAGCCCGAGAGGCTGATACTGTTCTGAGCGGTTGATATTGAGCCCGAGGGGCTGGTACAATTTTGAGCTATGCCCGAGGGGCTGTGAGCATGTGATTTTTTCCCTATATGTGAGTTATTCCCATAATATTCAAACAAAAGATTTTTTTTTATTTTTGTGAATTTTGTGTTAATTGTCTGCATGTTATTTGTGCATTACAAAAAATAATAATATGCATTTAGGAATTTAATTTCACATTTTAGTACTAAATAGGTATTAATTTATTTTATAACAATTTAAAGAAAATGACAAAAATAATAGGCTTAGACCATTTAGTTGATAATTGTTGTAAATTTAATTGATAATTGATTCTTAGGATTTAAATAGTTTGATTAAGATTTAATTAGTCTAATTAGGGTTTTGTTGTTGATTTTTACAAAATATAAAAAAATACAAAGTATAAAGTACAAAAATGAAAAATAATAAACAATAGCAATTTTAAAATGAGAAGAAACAATTTAAAGAATGAATTAGAAAATGCTTCAAATTGGGCCGGAATTACATAGCCCAAATCAAAAATATCCAGTCTGCCAGCCTAGCCCAAACCTCCCCCATACCCGGTCAGCCTTGTAGTACTCCAAACGACGCCGTAATTAATAATCCCGGATGATCTTGGCCTTTCATTTTAAGTGATCCAACAGTTATAATTACCTTATACATTTTAATATAGATACAGAAAAGTTTCTAACCCTAAAACAAAAGATACCCTTTCTAAAATAAAGAGACACCTGTATCATCGTTAGGCCGCTACTATTACCACCGTCTGCCGCCCATTCATCGCAACTCCCGCCGCGTCGCCGCCGGCCGGAAATCGCCGCCGCCAGCAGCGTAACCCTAATCCAACCCAAATTCACACCTCAAGCTCCTTTTTCTCTCTTCTTTCCGACCCCAAACTTAGAATTGTCCAAATCTTGGCCAAACTTGTCGAATATTCCTTCAAAGGTTCCGACAAAAATAAAAATAACGCCAATGGCCGTCAAATTTGTACCCAGGCATCACCTCAACCCTCCCATGCCATATCTCCACTCTTCTCCTCCAAAATCGACTCCATAAGCTTTAACTCTGAAAATCCTAATTGCCGCCTCCAAATTTCAGTAGCGACGCCAACATGGAAAACTATTAAACGCTGGTTGGAGTTCCAAAAAAAATGGGTGCGAGCGGGTGGTATGACGAATTCCGTTCTATCCAAATTAGGTATTTTCTTTCTATGTTTTTTAGTTTAATCTATGCTTTCTTCCTCTTTTCTCTTGGTTGCTAATGTTGATAACAGTAGTTTTTTTATAGGTATTATTAATCGATTTG
>MU752743.1:41855-52140 GCA_026770625.1 Nicotiana glauca | reverse complement strand
GATTAAATCCATCCAAGAGTTGCCACCGCCGAAGAACAAAACGGAGGTGATGAGTCTATTGGGAAGATTAAATTACATCAGTAGGTTCATTGCTCAGCTTACAGCAACCTGTGAACCCATATTTCGGCTATTAAAGAAAGATGCGGCGATAAAATGGATGACAAAGTGTCAGGAAGCATTCGACCAAATCAAGGAGTATCTGTCGAATCTGCCCGTATTAGTTCCACCCGAAACTGTTAGGCCTCTGATTCTTTATCTAACGGTTTTGGAAAATTCATTTGGCTGCGTATTGGGGCAGCATGATCTTACGGGCAGAAAGGAACGTGCCATTTACTATCCTAGTAAGAAGTTCACAGTTCATGAGATAAAATACACTCATTTTGAGAAAATGTGTTGTGCCCTGACATGGGTAGCACAGAAGCTGAAGCACTATCTGTCTTCCTACACCACTTATCTCATATCGCGCCTAGACCCTTTGAAGTATATTTTTCAAAAACCTATGCCTACGGGGAGATTGGCCAAATGGTAAATATTACTTACAGAATTCGACATCGTCTATGTAACGAGGACAGCCATGAAAGCTCAGGCATTAGCGGATCATTTGGCCGAGAATCCCGTTGATGAGGAATACGAACCTTTAAGAACATATTTTCCTGATGAAGAAGTGCTGCATATAAATGGGTCGGAGTAAACCAAGGAACCAGGATGGAAACTTTTCTTTGACGGGGTGGCAAACGCCAAAGGAGTGGGAGTAGGAGCGGTGCTTATCTCGGAAACAGGACATCATTATCCCGTTACGGCTCAACTGCGTTTCCATTGCACCAATAATATGGCGGAGTACGAAGCATGCATCCTAGGGCTGCGATTAGCAGTGGAAATGGATATACAGGACATCTTGGTTTTGGGAGACTCGGACCTTCTGGTACATCAGATTCAAGGAGAATGGGAAACACGAGATTTGAAGCTTGTACCATACCGCTAATGTTTGCATGATCTAAGTAAGCGATTCCGATTAGTGGAATTTAGACATATCCCAAGAGCACACAACGAGGTTGCCGATGCTTTGGCTACTTTAGCATCAATGCTGCACCACCCGGATAAAGTCCATGTAGACCCGTTGCATATTCAGGAACGGGATCAGCATGCTTATTGTAACATGGTAGAAGAAGAGATGGACGGCGGGCCATGGTTTTACGATGTCAAGGAGTATCTCAAGAGGGGTATATACCAGGAGCATGCCACCGGAGATCAAAAGAGGGCCATCCGGCGATTGGCAAAGGGGTTTTTCCTCAGTGGAGGAGTGTTGTATAAAAGGACCCCAGATCTGGGATTGTTGAGATATATAGACACAAGTCAAGCCATGACGATAATGACAGAGGTTCACGCCGGGGTTTGCGGGCCGCATATGAGTGGTTATGTACTGGCAAAGAAGATTCTGCGAGCAGGATATTACTGGCTCACTATGGAGCGCGATTGCATCAACTTCGTGCGGAAATGTCACCAGTGGAAAGTACACGGAGACTTGATTCATTCTCCACCAACATAACTGCACACAATGTCAGCACCCTGTCCATTTGTCGCATAGGGCATGGATGTCATCGGACCTATTGAGCCCGCAGCCTCCAACGGGCATAGGTTCATTCTGGTAACTATTGGTTATTTCACCAAGTGGGTTGAAGCTAAAACGTTCAAGTCTGTGACCAAGAAGGCAGTGGTAGACTTCATACATTCCCATATCATTTGTAGGTTTGGGATCCCGAAGGTAATCATCATGGATAACGATGCAAATCTTAACAGTGGTTTGATGAAAGAAGTATGTCAACAGTTTAATATTACACATCGAAACTCCACACTGTATCGTCCTAAAGCGAATGGAGCAGTCGAGGCAGCAAATAAAAATATAAAGAAGATATTGAGGAAGATGGTAGAAGGATCCAAGCAATGGCATGAAAAGTTACAATTTGCATTATTGGGTTATCGCACTACTGTTCGTACCTCGGTAGGTGCAACTCCTTACTTGCTAGTATACGGAACTGAAGCAGTAATACCGGCAGAAGTCGAAATCCCTTCTCTCCGAATAGTGGCTGAAGCTGAGATTGATGATGATGAATGGGTCAAAGACAGATTGGAACAATTGAGTCTGATTGACGAAAAGAGGTTGGCAGCGGTATGTCACGACCAATTGTATCAAAAACGAATGGCAAGAGCATATAACAAGAAGGTACGTCCCAGGAGATTTGAAGTGGGACAGCAGGTGTTGAAAAGAATTCTGCCGCATCAGGCCGAAGCAAAAGGCAAGTTCGCCCCAAATTGGCAAGGACCCTTTATTGTGACTAGAGTATTATCCAATGGCGCTCTATGTCTGACGGATATTGAGGGAAGATGCACCGATATGGCTATCAATTCAGACGTCGTCAAGAGATATTATGTGTGATTCTTCGATATAATTGTTGTTGGTTTTTTTCGTTTGTCTGTATTTGGCATTTGATGGAGAATGAAATGACAGAGGCAATTTCTTCTAATACCCAAACACTTTAACCTTTGTTATCCCCTTTGAGCCTTAATTGTTCTTTCGTATGCCCTCTTTTGGAATCATTAATGAAGATATACAACAAAACAGAAAGGAAACAAAGAAAAGTCAAAAAAATCAGTGAACTACGTTCGACCTGATTCCTCAAAGAGGATACGTAGGCACCTCACGGCTCGGTCATAAGGTAACAAAAATCGAAAATTCCCCCAAGCAATAAAAACTAGGGCAGAAGTTATGTTTCGTTTGAACATGATTCCAAAAGTTGTAATGAGCTACCCGTTGAGGTTGCATCACCCTCTCTAGCCTCGCACATAAAAACCATATTAATGCCCAAAAAAAACCTCTCGATCAGTATCTAAGAAATGCCAAGTCGTGCAAAGGAAAGTTGAGAATAACACCTTGAGACCCGGCTGAATAAGGATCACAAGCTGAAGGAATTGATAGCTAAGGAAGCCCCAGTAGAGGGAGTTTTGTTGATGGCACCCCAGTCCCTGGCATAGAAAGAAACAAAATGAGAGAGTCTTAATGGTGAAAACCTTTATAGGCACCTTGTGAAGGAAGCTGAGAGAAATAAAACGAGAGAGTCTTACGGTGAAAACCTTCACAGGCACCCTAAGGCGACGAGAGTTCGAGAGAAATGAGAGAATCTTATTGGTGAAAATCCCTTGAAGGGCACCGTGAGATGAAAGGGAGAGACGATTGTAAAATGGCCGCAATCGGCAAGGTTGGAACATCTGTCTGCGTCTAGTTAAGACAAGGCCATCGGAAAAACATTGATACAAATAGACTGGGTTGATTAATCTCAAACGCATGACCGGACCATTGGATCGGTTATACCACTCAGATAAGTTTTACCGTTCATTGTTTCAGAAAAGTTTTTCTTTTATCTTTTGCAATCAATAGTTTTTCGTCTTTTCTTTCTTTAAAGGCTTTCTTTTCAATTTATTTTGAGAAAGGACTTTCCAAAGCTTACTACCAAGTCGCCAAACGGTGTAAAGTAAAGAGGAGTATACACAGAACAAGGCAATAAGTCGAAAAGACGTTTTGTTGTAGGACCGGAACGACATGAGGTTTGAAGATTCAAAGGAATTACCAAGTAGGGCGGAGAGCATAGTAGAAAAATCATCATCGGGAAAACAACTTCCCAATGACCACTCCCCAGCAAATAATAGCATCCCCAGCAAGCCTTGATAATGAAACATAGAGCAGTGAAAGGAAGGAGGAAAACCACCCCCCAGCAAGAGTGGCATGAACACCCACCGAATTTTAAAACTAACAAATTTTTTTCTTTGATTTGAAGCAGGGAAAGGAGGATTTATGGGCGAAGGGAAGACACGCCACGAAGAAGATTACCAAACTGGGGAAGAAAATTTTCTCTCATTGAGAAAAATTGTCTCGAACGAAACGCCCACTTAAGGAAAATGAAAAAATAAATACGAGGTCACGAAGGAAATGGGATTCCCGGCAGTCCAAGGAAGCAGTTTTGAAAGAAAGGAAACAACAAGCTTAGATAAAGGAAGTCACAAATGACGACACCCCCACTCAGAAAGGCGAGAGGCCAGCGTCATCCCCGCGAGGTTTGGAAAAATGAAATACAAATGTTTGAAAGATGAAAATTCCCCGGCAGTATCATATCCAACGGTTTCCAAAGAAGCAAAGCGCAAGTTTTGAAGGAAATTCAGAAAAAATGAAAGAACGGAAAGGCGTTATCTTTTAAGTGGAAGTTCGGTGAAGTCAGGTGCCCGCCTGAAGAATGGAATGGCGATTTGTTTTAGAGTTTTTGTGGAAGTCAGGTACCCGCTTGAAGAATGGAGTGGCATTTTATTTTCTGAAGTTGTTGTTGAAAGTCAGGTGCCCGCCTGAAGAATGGAAAGGCGTTATCTTTTAAGTGGAAGTTCGGTGAAGTCAGGTGCCCGCATGAAGAATGGAATGGCGATTTGTGTTAGAGTTGTTGTGGAAGTCAGGTGCCCGCCTGGAGAATGGAGTGGCGTTATATTTTCTGAAGTTGTTGTTGAAAGTCAGGTGCCCGCCTTAAGAACGGAAAGGCGTTATCTTTTAAGCGGAAGTTTTGGTGAAGTCAGGTGCCCGCCTGAAGAACGGAAAGGTGTTATCTTTTAAGCGGAAGTTTTGGTGAAGTCAGGTGCCCGCCTGAAGAACGGATAGGCATTATCTTTTAAGCGGATGTTTTGGTGAAGTCAGGTGCCCGCCTGAAGAATGGAATGGCGATTTGTTTCCGAAATTTGTTGTTGAAGTCAGGTGTGCCCGCCTGAAGAATGGAGTGGCATTTTGTTTTCTGAAGTTGTTGTTGAAGTCAGGTGCCTGCCTGGAGAATGGAAAGGCGTTATCTTTAAAGTGGAAGTTTTTAAATCATTGTGGAAGTCAGGTGCCCGCCCGAAGAATGGAATGGCGATTTGTTTTTCAGAGTTTGTCGACGAAGTCAGGTGCCCGCCTGAACAACGGAAAGGCATTATTTTTGAAGCAGAAGTTTTCTTTACCATGATGAAGTCAGAGGCCCGCCTGAAGAATGGAATGGCATTTTATTTTCTGAAATTGTTGTTGAAGTCAGGCACCCGTTTGAAGAATGAAATATTGTTTGGTTTTCAAAATTGTTAAGGATAGTAACCCGCCGGAGAGCGACGGAATATAACAAAAATCCCCAGCAGAAATCCAAGTCCAAGGAATCAGTAGGAAGGATCACAAGGAAGGAATCAACGGTTGGAGTTCGGCAATCAAGATAGGCCGAAAAGTCAATATCGGAAGAGAAGAAGCATCAGAGTAAAATATCAGAGCCGGCAAGACCACAAGGAGCATGGGAAGATCAAGATGAACATATAGATAAAAGTTTGCAATCTAGTCTAGCTTCTTATTTTGTTTAGCACGGTGTAGCAAGGAGGTCAGTAAGCAGTAACAGCAGGCAACAATAGCAACAGTAAGGTCACAGCAGCCATGGTAGTCCCAACTACCAGAGTTTCCCGAACTACATTGACTTGATTCCTGTTTAGCCCGGGATATGTAGGAGGCCTCTCGAAGCAAAGGCTCGGTCAGATCTTTCAAAAAATGCTTCACCCGGAGTATTCCAACGAGCAAAAATCGCTTATATCTGCTCACTTATCTTTGCGCAAAAACTCTTCATGTTTCCGGGCAAAGAGGGGCAGCTGTGAGCACGTGATTTTTGCTCTCACGACAATTACTCCCAAAAATGTAAAATAAAATAGTTTTGTACCGCATTTGATTTTTTGTGGATCATGTGTTTTCCTTCTTTAGCATCCTATATTAGTGTTATTGTTGAATTAATTAAAAAATACAAAAATACGTGTTGCATGCATGTAGGAATTATTTATGCGGTCGTAAAATCTTTTAGTAATCATAAAATGGTTAAAAATAAAATTACAAAAAAATACACAGTTTTGTGCTTTGCCATTAGGATTCTGTTCAAATGTGCAATTTGTATTAAACGGTTTGAGTGTTAATTAATAGGCGTGTAATTTTATTTCTCTTAATGTGGCCAAAGTGTTTTTAATTCGAATGTGGTTAGCAAAGAAATAACACAAAGGGGCTAGAATTTCAAACAAATCCAGCCCAAACCAGGTGCCAGCCCAATTCGCCTCACCCAAGCCGTCAGAGATAGGCCAAACGACGTTGTATTGGCGTTTACACGCAGGCCGTTGATCAAATCCAATAGACGGCCCAGATCAGGCATCCTTTTAATCCAAACGACGCCATTTTGATACGCTTGATCTAGACCGTCCGTCCTATCCAATCCAATGGTCCAGGTCACCTCGTCTCTAGCCGATCCAGCCCCGACCCAACCCATCAGAGACCGCCCCGGTCTCAAGTATCCTCAAAGGATGTCGTTTCATTAAATAATTCGATCGTGGCCGTCTATCTTAATTGATCCAACGGCCTGGATCAAACCCCGTAGAGGCTATATATATGTAATTCCCTACCCCACCCTCCCCTCCAGGACCCTCCCCTCTCACCCGTCTCTAGCATCAGAGACAGAGCTTTTCAGCTTTGCCGTAGTCCGCCTGCCGGAAATCGCCTCCGTCGGCAGCCGGTGTCCAATGGACTCCATTTTTACATCAAGGAACCTCCCTGACCTCCTCATTCCAACCCCGTGCATGGTTTCCCTCGAATCCTAGCCCCTCTCTTCGAATATCAATTTTTGGTCAAGAACCCTAATAGCCGCCACTACCTTCTGGTGGCGGCGCCGCCTCCAAATAACCCCAAACTTACACACATCCATCTCCTGACCACCCTCACACCCAAACGACCCTTAGTTTGGTTCGAATCTAACCAGAAGACTCCAAGCCTTAAAAAGTCGTATGAACCCTAGAAGTCAGAAATCAACAAGAGTTTGAGGTTTAATGAACCTTAATCCAGGTGTTCTCAATTGAGAAGACCATGTTTAAGGTCCATTTGGCCCCAAAAATTATGAAGCCAAGATGACCCAGGTCTCTTTAGATTTTTGAATTCACTCGATGTATTTCTTTCTCTTTCTTCCTTTATTCTATTTTTATGTGTTTATGTGGTAATATTTTACTTCCTTCTGATTCTCTTGATTAAATTCTCTGCTTCTTCTCCAAGACCTTTTATTTGGTCCAATTTTGCTTATGTTTGTTTCTGGGATAGTGTTCGTTAGAGAATATGTATTCGAGTCGATTAACATCGTCGAATAACTAGTTGTGTAACTTCTGCCTGAAAAAAAACATGAATCACTAATTCATAGGGCAACTATTTGTTATCAGTTACATGTCCTAATTGATTAAGCGAACGTCGTCAATCAGTCTCATATGTCTGTTGGTTAGAACATTGGACAGTGATTATCACTATCATTTGGTCTAAAGTCATTACTGGATTCCGGCAAATTGCTTTGCTTATGGTTAAAACTTAGGGGTCTGAATTGGTTATAGTTGAGTTAAATTGAAAAAAAAATTAGATAAAGATTTCAGAGTAATGGGAAGTCAGGGAATAAGGTTTAAAATGGTCTTACACTTGAAAATGGGTAGTGGAACCTGCTGTTACAGCAGGGCATTTGGTTATGTCTGGGAAACAAAAATACTTAATAATAAAAACCCACACTTGGCCAATAAAAAAGAGGGAAACAGCAGGACATCCCATGAGGTTTCTTCACTTCACCAGTACTTAATTAATAGAACCCACACCTAGACAATTTTAAGTGGGGAAAACAGAGGAATAATATGGGGCTAGTCAGTTAAAACATTTTTTAATAGGCTGAAAGGTTGTGGATTTTAGTATAAGTAGAGGTTAGAAAGAGAAAAAGGGGGAGGATTTTTTTTTTTAAAAAAAAGAGGCTGATATACACTATAGTATACACAGCTTTAAACGATCAGTTTGGTGAGCTTTAACCATCAGGGAGGATTTTTAAGAGGAGAGGACTTGAGAGATTTTGGAGAGGGACTTGCTGGAATACACATATGCCCTAGATTTTCTGATATACATTCTGAAAAAACAGACCTTAGGGATAAAGGAATAAGGGAAAAACTACTGTTTTCGTTGCTTGACTTAAGATAATTTTGGGCTTAGTTGAGTTAGTCTTGGTTTGAGTGATGTGCTGTTAAATAGTCACGAGTGTGTTGGGTGTTTTGTTGAGTTCAAACGGGTTTTCTCAAGCTGTTTGTGGTTTCCCCGCTTCATTGGGGGTATTAAAGCCATTGATATTTGCTCTTGGTTTATTTCTGGGCGGTTATTTTCTTTCCCTTTTGTCGCTGTTGGGATTTTACTGGTTTCGATCTGCTGTTGGTGTTATCTGTTGCTGTTATATTTGTTGTTGTGTTGCTCACTGTGCTGATCACTCCTTCCTCTCTTTCATTGTATTCCATTTCCAGGTATCTCTTCTCATTTCGTAATGATTGTGAAACTGTAATGACAAGCTGAAGAAATGGTTATTCGATTGATATTTGTTTGTTTTCTGATCTTTTACAATTAAGTCTGGTGCATGTAGATTTTAGCTGAAAAATATGTACTCAACTAAGAGTAGTCTAAAATGTAATGAACTATATAAGCCTGGACTGTTTGAACTCTATAATTTCGTAGTTTGCCACAACAGAATAGTTTCATCTGAAATATGTTAACTCTTAGGCTGTTGAACTGGTTTGATATTTGCTTAAATGCGTTCGTGTTCTATCTCAATAATGTTAGTTTGTTTTGGCTTTAGAGTTCAGAATTTTATTGCTGGTCGTTGGTCCAAAAGAATAGGAGCTTGATAAAAAATAGGAAGTAGTATGGTCGTAGTCATAACTCAAATAGAAAGCAACTGAATAAAGAAATATGTGTGATTCTTTAAGCTTATTTACGAGTAGCTCATTCCTGTTAACATTAAAGTTTTCAAACATTATTTTACATTATGTGAACCCACGAGTTCGTTAGATGAAATTTGGTTCGGCTGAGCCATTAATGATATGATCATATAAGTCTTGCTTAGTTAATAGTTATATTTAAAAATGAGATTCCAAAACAATTAGTTAGCTGATTCACTAGCATGTTGATATTAGACCAACAAGTTAAAATTCAGTTTGCGTTTTGTTTCCCTCCCGAAAATTGATTATCGATAGTATGTGGACTAATTAAACCACAAGCTAGGCTCAACTCGGCCCAATTGCATGAACGTAGATAAAAATGGCTTGCAATTCATTTCACGTTTTCATAAAGTTGGCATATTTTCGAACTTAAAGTTCAAATTATACTATGTTCAATTAGAGGCCATAATTTTCCGGAGTCAGATGAATGGTGAGAAAGCATTGGAATTATAAAGCCAATATTAGTTCCGTAATCGACAGTAAACATTTGTTTAAATTCAAACTTCGATTAGGGATTTGAGCACCAGGCGCAAAGGCCCGGGGACAATGTCTCGTCTAAATTCAATACCTGTTTTAAATAGCGATACGTTGGCGTGTTAATTAATTAGGACTTTTCTTTATATTTAGAGACAAATAAAAATAAAATAAAAACTATAGATTACTTTCGGATATCCTGTAAAACAAATGAGACGAGCCTCGCTGCATTAATACACAAATACGGGGCCCTCAACAATAGCTGGTGAATACTTAGACTTGGAAAGACCGTTTAGTAAATATCACGGTTTTTTCCAAAATTAATAATGCGTTAGTAGCTTTAGGCACGCACTTAATAATGTTATTTCCCTAAACTCGGGTGCACATGTATGTGACCCAAATCCGATTCTCAACGAAATCGAAGTGTGTTAAAAGCCATAGGCGTACTGGTGCGGTGTGGGTTGAAATACATTTCCATGACGTTGCAAATTCTCTTTAAAATAATAAATACTAAAAGCAAGTTATTAGCCTTAAAATAATAAAATGAGATGAGCCTCGCCAAACAAATTGCGGGGCCCTCAATAGATGGTTATTTTAAAATGCTTAGATTCCGGGACAAGTCGTTTAGCTAATTTCACGGCCGTCTCAAAATAACGATACGCTAGTCGCTTTAGGCGCGCCTTTAACAATTTATTTTCTTAAACTCGGGTGCACATTTATGTGACCCTAATCCAAATCTCAACGAAGTCGAAATGTGTTATGGGCCACAGGCGTACAGGTACGGTGTGGTCCGAAACACATTTTTCACAACGTTGCAATTCTTTATTAAAATAATAATGATAATAATAATAATAATATTAAAAGCGGTTAAAAGTTAAAATTTGCATGTAGGCTAAATCATGTTATAAAGTCAGGTAGTTAAGCCAAATATAATAGTTGAGAGACCGTGCTAGAACCACGG
>MU752743.1:23153-40575 GCA_026770625.1 Nicotiana glauca | reverse complement strand
AATTCCTTATC
Source organism: Nicotiana glauca (assembly GCA_026770625.1). NCBI lineage: Eukaryota > Viridiplantae > Streptophyta > Magnoliopsida > Solanales > Solanaceae > Nicotiana > Nicotiana glauca. The sequence goes on along the minus strand of MU752743.1, from coordinate 40,564 downwards.
CGGATTTCTGGTTCGCGGACCGTTAAATAGAGTCAAACCTTTCCTCGATTCGGGATTCAACCGGTGACTTGGGACACCATAAATATCCCAAGTGGCGACTCTGAATTAAATAAAATAATCTCGTTTCGATTGTCCTTTAAATTGGAAAAACTCCTTCTACCACGCCCTTCGCGGAGTGCGGTAGCGCCAAAAGGAGGTGTGACACCCACAATAGTATATAAATTCTCAACCACCCGGTACCGTATATGGTCTATGCGGCCTAGGGAAATCCATCCCGAAACATACTCAACAATGACTACACGTCACTCGGTACCAAGGAAAATAGAAAATACATCCCTATGGAGAAATCCATCTCCATATATCAGTACTTCGAGCAAATCCATTTCCAGGGAATCCATCCCTAAATAATATCATCCGCGCTCATTGTGGGTGTGTTACAGACTCCAGAGGGTCTCCTACGGCCCAAGCGCTATCATAATCATCAATATAAACATTACGGCGTGCAGCCCAATCCTATAACTGTCACAAATAATCGGGCTCTCGGCCTCACTCAGTCATCACTCTCTAGTCTCACCCACGGGCTCACAATGTCATGAAAACTGACCCGAACAATGATATGATGCATCAATAAGTAACAATTGAGACTGAGATATGATATGAATGAATGAATGCCACTGAGTACGAAATATCAATGAAATTAATGAGATGACAACAAGAAACGACCACTATGTGTCCCAGTAAATGAAACAATTACAAATGATAAACATCGAATCCCAAGTCAAATCCCAAATCCAGCAAACAATCTCACTCAGGCCCACACCTCAAAACTTGAAAAAACTCACAAAATTTGACAACCCATTTAATTATGAGTCTAACCATACCAGTTTAACTCAAATTCGACTCCAAATCGGTGTTCAAAACTTAAAAGTTCATATTACGAAACTTTAGACCAAAACCCCCAATTTCCTCTTTCAATTCATCAACCAAAAGCTAAAATCGAATATTCATGAAGTATAACCGAGACTGAGTGTAGAACACCTACCCCAATCATTGAGATAAAAATTGCACCAAAATCTCCCCAATCTGCACTTGGAAATGTGAAAATAAAGCCAAAATCGCGAACCCCTGAATTTATCATTCTGCCCAAAATTTCCGCTCCTGTGCCACATTAGTCGCTTTTGCGGCATCGCTTCTGCGAAAATGAGCTCCGCTTCTACGGATACACTAACCAACTGAATCATTGCACCTGCGAATCAACATCCTCTTCTGTGCAACCGCATGTGCACAATCAAACATGCTCCTACGCTAAATCTTGCTTATGTGCCCAGGCCTCTCGCTTCTGCATGGCAGCAGATGCGCCCCTAATCCCGCTTCTGCAATCCATTCCAACCAGGACTTCTTTCACTTCTATGATCAACCATACGCATATGCGGACTTGCATCTAGCATTCTTCCGAAGATGGGGAAACACGAGAATCAGCAGCCTTCAGCAATAACAACATGAAGAAGAATGGTCCGGAATCAAACCCGAAACACACTTGATCCCTTTGGGACCCTGTCAAAACATATAAACGGGTCACATAACATCACAGACCTATTCGAGGCCTCAAAACTCATATAGAAACATCGAAATGATGAATCACGCTTCAATTCAAAATCATTGAACTTTAAAACTTCAACTTCCATAACGGATGCCATGACCTATCAAATCACGTCTGATTGACCTCAAATTTTTCACACAAGTCACCTTTGACATTACGGACCTTCTCTAACTTCCGGAATCAGAATCCGACCCCGGTATCAAAATGTCCACTCCAAATCAAACTTTCCAAAATTCCATCTTTCAGGATTTCAAGCCAAATTCCACTACGGACTTCCAAATCACGATCCGGACATGCTCATAAGTCTAAAATCACCCAACAGAGCTAATCGAGAGAAATACAATTGCTCAAAAGGACCGATCGGGTCGTTACATCTTCCTCCACTTAACATACGTTTGTCCTCGAACTTTGCCTAGAGTTGTTCCAAAAGCCATCAAATCGATGTATAATCTTGCTACCCACATACTCAGGGGTGATCTTACATCACCCTATCCGATATAGGTCTGCAGAGGTGGCTCAATAAGTTTAGTGGCCTAAAGCCAAGCTTTAACGAGAGGCCTTAAATTAAAAAAAAAATATTTTTTGAAGTCTATTTTTCTAATATTTTGATGTGTAAAGTTGTAAGTAATTTTCTAAAATCTACCCATTTTCTATTTAGGACAATTAAAGAGACAAAACAACGATTCAGTAAAATCTCATTAGTGGGGTCCGGGTTAGTGTGTACGCAGACTTTACCCCTACCCCGAGGAATTAGAGAAATTATTTCCGAAAAAGGACAATTAAAGAGAGGAAACAATAATACTCATGTTCACCCTATTACACAATTTATTCACTACTAAAAAATTTAGGAAAATATCAACATTACCATTTTTATAGAAACAGTAAATCAATCACAATTTAAAATATTATCTTTTTAATTATAAAGAACATTTCTACCTAAAATACTTAATAAAAATTTACATAAGCATCCTACAATGGGTTAAATTTGGGGCCACTAAAAGGGTGAGGCCTACAGCAAATGCTTTAGTTTCTTCACCCTTCACCGGCCCTGTAGGTCTGATAACACAACATGACTTAAATTCCCTATCCCAACCCAGAACAGAAGCTTTAAAATCCAATTTCCACATCCGAAATTTTTTATAAGACCAGAATCTTGCATCTTCACACTGTATAAGTTTGAACAAGCTGTGACAAGCCATAGTCATAACCCGAGATAGAATCACATGATATACCACATAACTCAAACGCTTATACCGATACTTTCTAATCACAGTAGCTGCTCAAAACAACCCAATACCGGTAATAAACCTCTTATCAGACAAAGCCTTATTCTAACACAAAGAAACACACCGAAACGCATAACCATTCGTCATATCAACAAGTCATGGAGCTACCTCTTCTTCGACAGGAACTATAGTAGATTTCTAAGACGACTTTTGATATTATTCTTCCAACCATGTTGTAATGAATTCTGATGGTATTCATTCTAAGTCCAATGGCCTCATCTGATCCAAGACGACCACTCTAGAAAAATGACACATCAACACAACCCAAATCAAGAACCCGTGTAATTTGTGCACCCAATAACAACATCCCAAATGTACTCAATCATGAATAAAACAGAATCAAACGAGAAAAATGTCCTGCCAGCCTAACAAGTACCATCACAACACCATGATAAGAGCCTAACACACATCGTAGAACCAAAACATATGAATCTGACACCAAGGATCATATCCTAACATAACTTCACTGTAATGCGTGACCCCATCCAAACGCCAGTCCATTTTATCATCCTCTAGTTGCCTTGCTCGAAATCAATAACCACCCAAAATTCGACATGAAGTACGCAAAGTGCATTACCACAACCACAAATAGAAAATAACACAATGCCACCATCCAAAAAAGAACATAGCTAACACGCAATCAATCACGCAATACCCAAATACTCATCTTGCTCAAATTCCTGCTATAAGCCCAAATAGAAATGCACCATGTGTGCATATGACCAACGGTTAACTTCTTATAACATAGAAGGGTAACTCACATATAATTTAAGAACACGAATAAACTCAACAAAAACGGAATGGTACCTCCCTCAATAATAGCAGTTCGGAGTCAACAAATCCGACTCGATGCAGAACACATATCCATATCGGGCCTACCAATGAACCCCAATTCAACTCTAGTCCCCCACAATAGATAAATAACCCTCCCCAAGTCCACAATGACCACATACTAACCTCTGACTAACCTTGGCTACATTTTCACAGTCCACAACAACAAAATATTCTACTCACGAGAACTCCTAATCTCCAAATCCATAGGACATACGAGTCACCATCTCTGATCTCAACTCCACTGCTTAAATGTCCACACTTCTCCAATACACGATCATCCCTCAAGGAATACTCCTAAAATTCTTCTGTGCCAAAGCAAAATTCAAACATCTGCAGCCGATCAATCAAGAGAATGCCGCAATACCAATAAAGTGTTCATAACAAAAAAACATTGCCCCTTCTGAAATGTATACTCTCATCACGCCATACCAAATAGTAGTGCCATTTACCTAGTCATCTGAAATTGTCCATGCTGCCTAAGGACTTATGACCTTCCCTTCAAAATTTAACCGTGACCTTGCACATGGAAATTTCAATTCTACGTACATATCGCATATAGCATGCCATCGTATGAAAAATACGAGAACCTCATAATCCTCTCCGAGTTACAAGCAATAATATACTTAATTAGCCCAGAACTTTCCATTTGATCCTATCAAGGAGAAAATCATTATACATCATATTCTCCTCACGCTAGTAGGAAATATGCATCTCTAACCGTGGTAGAAAACCATCAAGAACTATTTGAATCCCATTTGTACAAAACCAAACCGTTAGGACTAAATATCTCTAACTCAACCAAGATATGTCAGTCGTCAAAACCCAAGAGCCTCGAAATAAAACACCTGGAGAAACTCACCACGTCATAAGCACCCAAAGAACCGATCATACCCATTACCATACTGATCCAACCTACTACCAAGTTGTCCTATTTCTCCGAGTTCCTTTAATTGATACTTTTCCTTGCTAGTACACTACTGTCCTTAAACAAAACTTACCACACGAGACCTTAGCATAAAACCACATCGCCATAAGGCTCGTAAGCTGCCGAATGCTCTCTTAAGCATCCCAAATAACCATAACCCAGATACCCACTCTGAAGAGACCTTTTGTGAATTTAAGGTTATTCATTTTACCTTCCTGATACTGAAATGTAGAATCGATAAAGATATAGAAATACCGAGAGTCCCGACACCATCCAATGTAATCCATCGATTCTAGCCATATACAAACCCGTAAAAATTCTCAGTTGCCATATATAAATCTTGAATACATTAGAACCATTCTTGAGAGTAATCCACTCTACTCAAATCTCAATAGCACCATCCAAACGAACTGGATGACATGTGCCCCATTAGTATAGTAAAACCTAAGGAAGCAATCCATTCTTCTAAGTAGAGAAGCGATTTCCTACTCCATGCATGCTATATACTTTACAAATAAGAACTAAATCATCCAATGTTTCTCATATACCGAAAAAGCATAACACAATCCTTATCCAAAATTTCCTTTACTCGAGTCATCCACGATCTCAACCTCTGTAAGCCATAACTGATTCACCAATATACCTCAAACTGAAACTAATATAACATATATCCGTGCAATCAACTTATCAATAACTAGCTCCCCCACTTGGCTCAAAGCCATAGATCAAAACAAATAATAACTCCCAATGCACATATTTTATTACAGCCATAATACCGCAATGAGATTCAACTAAACCCTCCATAAGCTCATGTAACACAAACCATCTAATATCTCAAATCATCCGCAAATCTCTCATTCACCCTCATATCAGTCAAGCTAACTCTCATAAGCGATCTAAACTCAAATTGCAACACATATAATTCACTAGTAAAATAGGAATCGCTACAAACTACACAGGGATCACACAATCTTAGGACACCTCGCACTAGATAACCCTCCTGCTTCGCCTCAAACTAACATCTCTTTATACTCTTCCATAGTAATAAATATTATGCAATCACTTAGCCTTCCTAAGTCTGAACTCATAGCACAACATGAAGTCTACTTCACTTCTCAACTAAACAACGTGAAAAGATCCTTCAATACATCCTTAACTAAGGGCTATACATCAAATCAAAATGGAAATCATGCACTAAGTAGTTCCCTCTACATCTCAAGCAGACCCTTCTCGTCACATTCAAATCATATGAACACATCTCGTAGTCACATCATACTCATCACGTAGCCATACATCTATCAATTATGCTAATAGCGCTACTACCGGACATATAAATCCAAACGTACATACTCACACAATCAACATTTATATGCTCAGGCTACAGCAAAAACCGGGCCTCAAGTCCTCCAAATTGTTCCATCATCAGCATACGGAAATCATATCTTGCACCTCATCTTTAGATTCATAAGTCGTCGATGCACAACTAATACCGAGCACTCATATGCGCATACAAATGTGGGGAAGGAATTCAAAGGATTACGCATCAATCTGAATCAATGTTGCACGATATGGAAAGAAAGATGGGAAGTATATCCTAAATGTCATGTAGCCTCTCAAAGATAGGTATGAACATCATCATACCGATCCTCAAGACTATACTAAAAACTTGCTCATGACTTGTATAACCTATGAACCTAGAGCTTTGATGTCAATCTGTCACGACCCAAATCCACTAGTCATAATGGCACCTAACCCAAACTGCTAGGTAAGTCAACTACTAACTAATTGAATTTCAAAATTTGCTAATAAGTTAGTTAAACAAAATAAATTATCTGAATCTATTACACCTCCCAAGGAATGGTAGTTCAAATCATGAGCTTCTACGAATAGAACTTATAAAGTTGATATGAAGAAAATACATTCTCTATTTGAAAAGTACAAAAATAGAATTGTGTAATCTAAGGCTACTGTGAACAAGAGGCAGCTACAGCAGGAATGCAGGTATGCCTTCAAATCCAGCAACCATCGAACGCAGCAGCATCAGTATTTGGGATCTGCATGTAATGTGCAGGAATTGCAGTATGAGTAAAATCGACCTCATGTACTCAAAAAGTAACAAACCTAACCTCAGGTTGAAAGCAGTGACGAGCTGGAACATAGGTCGTATTTAACACCAATAACCAATAGCAGTTCATAGCAGTGTAAAGCAAGTATGTAAAGAAGTAGCTCAAAGATAAAATGCTCAGTCTTTTCATATTTTTTTTTACAAAATAGTCCAACTTTCATGAACATCAGTGAAAAACCCAAATTCTTTACTGAACACGTCATGAAATATGAGATAGTTTGTAAACTGTATTTCTTTTTCAAAAAAAAATCCGTTTACACAATGAAGAATATGTTGAATTTTTCTTTCCAGATAGTGCTTGTTAGATACCTCTATATGACAGCATATCAATATGTGTAAAAATATCATGAATGATGTGACACCGTACTACATGAGGAGAGTGTGTCTCTATGCATGTATGCCATATATGCATGGCAATACCATGTATCTCAGAGATTAATCATGTACTCACATTCTTCGAGTACTTAACCTCACGGCATCCCATTAAACCACTCGGTACTATATATGGCCCATACGGCCTAGGGATATCCACCCCGGAACATATACAACACTGACTATAAGTCTCCAAGTACCGGGGATAAAGGGTAATCCAACCCTGTGAAGAAATCCATCTCCAGGTATCAAGTACTTCGGACAAATCCATGCCCAGGGAACTCCAATCCTTAATAATATATAAATGCTCAACCACTCGGTACCGTATATGGCCCATGCAGCCCAAGGAAATCCAGCCCGAAATATGCTCAACAATGACAAGATATCACTCGGTACCGAGGTAAAAGGAAAATCCATCCCTGTGGAGAAATCCATCTCCATATATCAATACTTCGGACAAATCCATCTATTGGGAAACCCATCCCTCAATAATATCATCCGCGCTCACTGGGAGTATATTACAAACTCTGGAGGGGCTCCTACTGCCCATGCACTATCATAATTATCAATATAACCGCTACGACAGGCATCCCGATCCTATAACTGTCACTCATAACCAGGATCTCGGCTTCACTCAGTCAACACTCTCCAATCTCACGTACGAGCTCACAATGTCATGAAAACTGACCCGAACAATGATGTGATGTATCAATAAATAACAATAGAAACTGAGATATGATATGAACGTATGAATGAGACTGAGTACGAAATACCAATGAAATCAAAGAGATGACAACAAGAAACGACCATTATGTGTCCCAGTAATATCAGCATAAATCCTAAACTTGATATTTAGCATGATGTACAACTCACTTACTTTATCACATGGCGAACACAGATATCAACAAAAATAGGGCCACTATTCAGTGCCCTAGGAACAACAAAGTCCGGATTCACAGGGTGCATGGTCACATGCCCGTTACCTAGCATGTGTGTCACCTTAACACCAATTACATAGCACATAATTCGGGATTTTATACCCTTAACACTAAGTTTAGAAGAGTTACTTATCATAAGCAAGGCAATTCTGACAATGAACAAGACAAGTGATGCTCAAAGAATGCCATCATGAATCCCAATGAAACATTACAAATGATAAAAATTGAATCCCAAGTTAAATCCAAATCCGGCCAAAAATCACACCCGGTACCATGCCTCAAAACTCGACAAAACTCATAAAATTCGAGTCTAGATCAGTGTTCAAATCTCAAAAATTCATATTATGATACTTTAGGCCAAAACCCCCAATTTTCTCTTTCAATTCATCAAACAAAAGCTAAAATCTAATATAGATTAATTAAATTTAACCAAGAACGAGTGTAGAGCACTTACCCCCAATCCCTGTGATGAAAATCTCTCAAAAATAGCCCCAATCCGCACTTAGAAATGTTAAAATGAAGCCAAAATTGTGAACCCTTGTATTTATCATTCTGCCCAGCACTTTCGCTTCTACGGACTCCACTAACCAACTGACCCCTTGCACCTACGAATCAACATCCGCTTCTACACAACTATAGGTGTGCAACCAAGCACGCTCCTGCGCTAAATCACACTCTTGCGCCCAAGCCTTTCGCTTATGCGTGGCCGCAGATGCGCCCCTAATCTTGCTTCTATTATACATTCCAACTAGTTCTTCCTTTGCTTCTACAATCAGTCGTCCGCATCTGCAGACTCACATCTGCATGTATTCTTCCTCAGATATGGAAACACCAGAATCATCAACCTTCAACAACATCAATATGAAGAAGAATGTTCCGAAATCAAATTCAAAACACACCTGAGCCCTTTGGGACACTGTCCAAACAAACCAACAGGTCAGATAATTTCACACAGACCTAATCGAGGCCTCAAAACACACATAACAACATCAAAATGATGAATCACACTCAATTTGAAATCATTGAACTTTAAAACTTCAACTTCCATAACTGATGTCGAGACCTATCAACTCATATCCGATTGACCTCAAAATTTGCACACAATTCACATTTGACATTATGGACCTCTTCCCGCTTGCAAAATTGTAATCCGACCCTGATATCAAAAAGTTCACTCCCGGTCAAACTTTTCAAAATTCCAACATCCACCATTTCAAGACAAATTCCACTACGGACTTCTAAATAACAATCTGAACACGCTCCTAAGTCCATAATCACCAAATGGGGCTAATAGAACCATTAGAAATACAATCCAAGGTTAAATACTAAAAAATTCAAAACATGGTCAAACCTTTCAAATTTAAAGCTTCTAGTTGAGGATCATTCTTCCAAACCAATTCCGAATAATCTGAAAACCAAAATCGACAATTCACACAAGTCATCGCATGCCCTCAAACAACCAAGAAAAGTTCAATTGCTCAAAATGACCGGTCGGGCCGTTACTAATTTCCTTTATCAAATGCCTAATAACTTCTGGTTTATCTTTCTGTGTGTTTGTTTGGAAGGCTGCAGACTGTGCTTGTGGCACAACAAGCCCATTCTAGTAGCACAGTACTTCATAATCACACCATTTTGAGTAACAAGGAACCTATTGTAGTTTTTCGCTCCAAATTCGCATACCTTCAGGGTTTGTAGAATGTGTTTCGTCCTCAATAATGTGCCCTACAACATTGATATCAGTGTGTATATTGATAGGTTGATTTTCCAAGGTTCGTAAAACACCATGCCACATGTCATCACTCAAATTAGTGTAGCAACCTAGCATATTTTTTAAGGTAGGGATCAATGGTGTTAAGACGTGATCCATGGGGTTCTGTTGAACTACCTTTACCTTTTTGTCTCTTTTTGAACATCTTGTTAAATGTTAGTGACATTTTTTTAATGGATGTTGTAATGTTTAGTCAAAAGGTCTTTGAAATACATATGACCTGGTTTAGTTTAAAAAGCTTTCTTATACCCTAAATAATTATTATCACGTGAAGCATAACATGGTTAAATACCACGATATGTGTATTATCTTGTCGACCTGAAAACGTTATCGTTCTGGAAAAGATGTCTTCTAGAAAAGTTGTATTGTGTCGTAAAGAATCATTAGCATGCGAAGCATAGTGCAGTGAAATACCACATTATGTGTATTGTCTTCTCAACCTGAAAAAGTTGCCTTTCTGGAAAAGCTTTGTTGTACCCTAAAGGATCATTATCACGGAAAGCGTAGCGCGGTGAAATACCACGTTATGTATTTTTTTCTTGCTTGTAAAATCCTAGTGAATTTTGTTATTACTGACATCAAATAGAAAAAACTTTCAATTAATTTTGCATGTCTTGCATTAAGAATTGTCTGGAAGCAATGACGTACGTACTTGTTATTGTGGCAAACTTGAGATTTTGAAGCCATGTTGGTCAAATGGTAATGTGGGGCACATACACTGGATATGTCAACAACCTGTAAGTTATTGTTTTGCAAAAAATATTTGTTAATGTTTTTATATAACATATTAATTAATGGTGTTGTGTTATAATTCCCATTTGTAGGACGGAAATCAATATAGACTTGAAGAATGGTATGATGGAACCTTTTATCAGGAATACTACAAACATTATCTGTAATATGTTTGAAATATGACCGATGAATACGAACTCCAGATATTTAAGATGCAACGACAACTTGCGGCAGTGAGCGAGAAACTAAAAGAGGCGGAAGAAGAAAAAAATAGGTTGGAAGAGCAATTAAGTGGTTGAAGCAGAGAATAATGGGCGATATTGACTAAACGAACACATGTATGTGTTGAGTGTAGTATTTTATCTTTATGTTTTCTGTGCCATATATTTTTATTAGTTATACCTAATTTAAATTACGTTAAGTCGCTATGTTTGATTTTCCCAGTTGTAGTATTAAAATAACAAAGAAACCAAGAAATAAAAAATATAATGCGCATATAATGTTAACCATAAATAAATTTGCTATTATTTACTGAATGTCATATGCACATAAAATAAAATAAAAATCAATGTGTCCTATATCCTTTATGCTTTAAAGCAACCGTTGGCCTAAGGCACATCCCATCCCGCCTCGCTACACTATCAGTATCATTCTTATCATGTCGCCACTTTATTGTAGGATGTGTTGCATCATGATCGTCAGTATGGCTGGCTGGCTCAGTAGACGGGGTCGTCGGTCTATCAATATCATACAAAATAATAAGATAGTTTAGCATATGAAAAACATATTAGTAATTTACGTTTTAGCTACAAAAAATTTAAAATGTCTTACCATTATCTCAGCAGGCTCTTGAATATAATCATCCGTCTTAGGCAGGTCAATGTCGCACAAAGTGGCCGCCGTGACGGGCGAGGATGATGGATGCAAAAAAAATTAGGCTTTAGATATTTATGACTAATTAATGAGATAAATACAAATATAAATAATAGTAATACAAACTAACCAAATCCTGTGAAAGATCCTCAGCATCCCTCGGTGATGAGCCATAACTCAGTCGGCGCCTCTATCCACATCTTGTACTAGATGATCATCAACAACCGTCGATGACTCTGGAGGGTCAGGAAAATACTCATCCCGTTCATATGAGGTAATGGTCATGCCCATAATCAACAATGGAGCTGATCGGGTCACCTGAAAAGTCCATGGAGTTAGCCCTAAGCTAAATGAGGGCATATCACAGGAGCATGATGTGGCTCAGGGTGGTCACTCGGCCGATCAACTCTAACATCCACAATAGGTGCCTCAATGCCCCCTTGCTGGGGACCACCTCCTCGCCGACGCCCACGACCTCGTAGGACATCCCTACCTTTCTGGGCATACGTGCCACATCGATCACATTTATATTGCACTGCTGATCCATGATGGTACTGCTTCGGCGCCATATAATAAGCCTCGTGTCCTAGGCGCTCATCATCTTAGGCTCTATGTAATATGTGTACAACCAAAATTGTAACTTGTTGGCCATACTCGTGCAAAGCGGCCGCTCCCTCGCCGGTATGTTGCTGCATCTGTAGTCCCAACTAGTAGAACAGATGCATGCCAATAGCCTACACAACATGAAAAATATTAATTACAGAACGCTAAGGTTAATGTTATAACTAAGTATACAAAATAATATACCAGTGCCTCATGCCTCCCGGCGTATGGAACAAACCAGTCGCTAGTGCAATGAACGGGATTCTGGACGAAAAGTCAGATAATGTTGCGGTACCAGCTCATATACTCATGCTCACCATCCATATGCTCGAGTGGAGGGGGTGGTGTAATCAGGTCATGTCGCTGGTGCCAAATCTCGATATACAACTATAGTCATTCCTTATATGCCTTGTGAACCCTTGAACGATCATCCCGCTGGCAATGTGTCTAAGCCAAGCGGGCGGTGTAGGCACAAGCTGCGGTCAACCAAATTGGTCAAGGACTCGCTCGATGGCATGATGCTCGAAATATCAAGACACATCAACATGACAGAAGAGCTCCACATAAGTCACCCGGTCAACAATAATCGGGCAAATCGGCTATTAGCTCCTCTCCATATGGCCTCCAAATGAACTATTACGTAAAAATATGAACCATGAGTATACACAACACAAATAAATACAGGAAAAAGTAAACTTACGTATACAATTACCTGTGTGGCCTCCAGCAAATCTAACAAATCCCTGTAATAGGGGAGATTATATCGAGCCTTGTTATAACATCCCGGTCAGTCGTTCTGAGAGTTATAGCCCCATTTTCGCAATAGCTGCTTCTTTAAGTGTTGTTCAGTTGTGTTGAGTTATATCAAGTTGGTAGGTTTGGGTTCACAGTAGTTTTGGAGTGAAATGATCACTTGTTCTCTTAGTTAGAAAGCTAAGATAGAAAAATCAATCGGAAGTTGACTTATGAGTAAACGAATTTGGATTTGGATTTTTATGATTCGATTAGCTTCGTAGGTTGATTTTAGACTTAGGAGTGTGTCAGGAATATAATTTTGAGGTCCGTGGTAGAATTAGGCTTGAATCGGCAAAAGTTAGAAGTTCTTAGGCTTGAATTCGAGGTTGATTTGGTGTTTTGGTATTGTTTTGGGTGTTCCGAGGGTTCGAGTAAGTTCCGGTAGTGATATTCGACTTGTTGGAATTATTGGTTGAGGTCCCGAGGGCCTCGTGTGAATTTTGAATAGGTTTGGGTTGTGTTGCGCTCGTTTTTCTTATGTTTCGACGTCGTTTCTTCAAGTATAAATGATATCATATTGAACAAATAAGGTCCGGTTCATTTTTGATTGAAGCATTAGATCCGTATCGTAATTACGGACCCGTAGCAAAAAGAATCATTAAATTTGGATATTGTATGAGGATTTGATGGTCATTTTACTAACAATTAGGTTGTCAGATTTTTTCAGTTTAATTACGAAATTGCCACTAGCAGCGTATTTAAAAATCTGCACTATTTGCAAATATTAAAACCTACATATTTCCTTCATTATAAGGTCAAATTGAGTGATTCAAAAGTCTAACTTGATTATAATTTCACAAGGAATCCATTGGAGGCATAAAATACAAGTTTCAAAATTGTTTGGCACAGGAAACGAGGCAGAATAGCTGGCAGAAAAAAAATATAAAACTAGGGTTTGTTCTTTCGGTTATATTTTGAGTTGGGGAGCTCGGATTTGGGCGATTTTGGAGGCGATTTTCATCATATGGATTGGAGTAAGTATTCTCTACTCGGTTTTGATTATATTTCATGAATCCAACTTCGTTTTTCTGATTTGTTTTTGGATGATTTCAAAGTTAAATTGAGGGAGTTAGGGTTTGAGTTTTGGAGAGTTTTAAGTGAGGATTTGAGGGGCCAAACGGAGTCCGATTTTGACAAATTTTATATGGTTAGACTCGGGAGAGGACGAGGATGATTTTTCTTCCATTTTTGACTAATTCTGAGATGTGGGCCCGGGGGCCGGATTTTGGCCAAATTCAATTATTGAAAATATTTTATTAAGTTCTTATAATCAAATTCGTAGTAATATTTTGGGAATAGGCTTGCCTTGTAACACGATAGGCGCCATCACGACCAAGGTTAGATTTTGGGTCGTGACAAGTTGGTATCAGAGCCTAGGTTACATAGGTCTCACGAGTCATGAGCGGGTTTAGTAGATTCTTGTGGATCGGTACGGAGACGTCTGTACTTATCGTCGAGAGGCTGCAGAACCTTTAGGAAAATTTCACATTCTTGAATTCTTATCGTGCGGTATTGATTCAGCTTGAAGTGTAACTCTTTGAATTCCTTCCACGCATTTGTATGATCACATTAGTGCTAGGTATCAGTTGTGCATTGACAGATTGTGATTCCCTGGATGAGGTGCGAGATGTGATTTCTGTGTGTTAATGTTGGGCTAGCCTGGAGGACGTAAGGCTGGGCTTTGACTGTAGATTGAGCACCGAGGTGTTGATTGTGTGAGCGCGTCCTTGTGGACATATATGTTGTAGGGCCCCTATGAGTGGAAATAGTGGCTGGATGGATACGTGGTGAGTATGATGTGACCGCGAGATGAGTTCATATGATTTGAATGTGACGATAATGTATCGTTGAAGGTTTCACCTATTTGAGACTCTAGATATGTTTTTAGACACGTTCGAGGACGAACGTTTATTTAAGAGGGGGAGGATGTAACATCCCGGTCAGTCGTTCTGAGAATTATAGACCTATTTTCGCAATAGCTGCTTCTTTAAGTGTTGTTCAGTTGTGTTGAGTTATATCAAGTAGGTAGGTTTGGGTTCAGAGTAGTTTTGGAGTGAAATGATCACTTGTTCTCTTAGTTAGAAAGCTAAGATAGAAAAGTCAATCGGAAGTTGACTTATCAGTAAACGAATTTTGATTTGGATTTTTATGATTCGATTAGCTTCGTTAGTTGATTTTAGACTTAGGAGTGTGTCAGGAATATAATTTTGAGGTCCGTGGTAGAATTAGGCTTGAATCGGCAAAAGTTAGAAGTTCTTAGGCTTGAATTCGAGGTTGATTCGGTGTTTTGGTATTGTTTTGGGTGTTCCGAAGGTTCGAGTAAGTTCCGGTAGTGATATATGACTTGTTGGAATTATTAGTTGAGGTCCCGAGGGCCTCGTGTGAGTTTTGAATAGGTTTGGGTTGTGTTTTCTTATGTTTCGACGTCGTTTCTTCAAGTATAAATGATATCATATTGAACAAATAAGGTCCGATTCATTTTTGATTGAAGCATTAGATCCGTATCGTAATTACGGACCCGTAGCAAAAAGAATCATTAAATTTGGATATTGTATGAGGATTTGATGGTCATTTTACTAACAATTAGGTTGTCAGATTTTTTTCAGTTTAATTACGAAATTGCGACTAGCAGCGTATTTAAAAATCTGCACTATTTGCAAATATTAAAACCTACATATTTCCTTCATTATAAGGTCAAATTGAGTGATTCAAAAGCCTAACTTGATTAGAATTTCACAAGGAATCCATTGGAGGCATAAAATACAAGTTTTAGATTTGTTTGGTACGAGAAACGAGGCAGAATAGCTGGCAGAAAAAAATATAAAATTAGGGTTTGTTCTTTCGGTTATATTTTGAGTTGGGGAGCTCGGATTTGGGCGATTTTGGAGGCGATTTTCATCATATGGATTGGGGTAAGTATTCTCTACTCGGTTTTGATTATATTTCATGAATCCAACTTCATTTTTCAGATTTTTTTTTTGGATGATTTCAAAGTTAAATTGAGGGAGTTAGGGTTTGAGTTTTGGAGAGTTTTAAGTGAGGATTTGAGGGGCCAAACGGAGTTCTATTTTGATAAATTTTATATGGTTAGACTCGGGAGAGGACGAGGATGATTTTTCTGCCATTTTTGACTAATTCTGAGATGTGGGCCCAGGGGCCATATTTTGGCCAAATTCAAATTTTTGACATATTTTGTAGTTGTTATTGTGGAATTCGATTCTTTAGTACATGGTGATGGTATTAATATGATTATGGTTAGATTAGGAGATTTTGGAGATCGATTCCAGAGACGACGGCATCCCGTAGTAGGATTTTATGCGATTGAGGTAAGTAACAGTTTTAACTCTGGCTTTAAGGGTATAAACCCGGAGAAATTGGTATCATGTGATTGTTTGTTGGTGATACCCATGCTAGGTGACGGGCGTATGGGTGTGCACCGCGAGGGATTGAGACTTGGTCCGTCCCGTGAGGCCTTATGTCCATCATCTGTGTTTACGTAGTTACTTGTTGTTGAACTTGTCTGCCTTCATATTAGAGATCATGCTTAGGCTTAGTTTGTTCATGCTCACATTATTTGTACTTAGTCATAAAAATTATTGTACTTGTTTACCTCAGTCTCTATTATTTGCTAATATGCTATGATATTTGATGTGAGTTGTGTTCCCTTATTTGTTGATGATGGTGAGGCTAGTGAGGTACATGATTGAGTGAGGCCAAGGGCCTGGTTGTGAGGATATTAATACCATAGCGCGTGAGTTGTCCGCGTAGCACGTGAGTTGACTGTGCGGGTCTAGGTATTGATTCCATACCGCGTGAGTTGTTCGCGTAGCACGTGAGTTGACCGTGCGGATCCAGGTATTGATATGGTAGCACGTGAGTTGTCGGTGCTTAGCGCTTAGGCTTTGGGAGCCTCTCCGGAGTCAGTACACACCCCCAGTGAGTGCAGAGTGTTGAGTGTATTGAGTATTGAGTGCTGAGTACGAGTGATGAGTGATGGAGTGACATTACTATGCGGTTGCATTTACTTTTGTTGTTGGTGCACTTACCTGTTAAATTATTTGTGGTATTTGGTTGTTTTAAGAAATTTACCTATTTATTTATGTTTATTGTAAATTGTGGAAATAAATAGGTAAATTTCTTAAAACAACCAAATACCACAAATAATTTAACAGGTAAGTGCACCAATAACAAAAGTAAATGCAACATCATAGTAATGCCACTCCATCACTCATCACTCATCACTCATACTCAGCACTCAATACTCAATACACTCAACACTCTGCGCTCACTGGGGGTGTGTACAGACTCCGGAGAGGCTCCCAAAGCCCAAGCGCTAAGCACCGACAACTCACGTGCTACCATATCAATACCTGGATCCGCACGGTCAACTCACATGCTACGCGGACAACTCACGCGCTATGGCATCAATACCTGGACCCGCACGGTCAACTCACGTGCTACGCAGACAACTCACGCGCTATGGTATTAATATCCTCACAACCAGGCCCTCGGCCTCACTCAATCATGTACCTCACTAGCCTCACCATCATCAACAAATAA
>MU752743.1:2794-19078 GCA_026770625.1 Nicotiana glauca | reverse complement strand
AAATCCAAATTCGTTTACTCATAAGTCAACTTCCGATTGACTTTTCTATCTTAGCTTTCTAACTAAGAGAACAAGTGATCATTTCACTCCAAAACTACTCTGAACCCAAACCTACCAACTTGATATAACTCAACACAACTGAACAACACTTAAAGAAGCAGCTATTGCGAAAATGGGGCTATAACTCTCAGAACGACTGACCGGGATGTTACACTTGTACTCGCATCCGTATCCTCTCCTATCAACCCACCTCCTAGCTAAAGGGAGAAATGGTAAAGGTGGTGCACTCGGAGTGATGGGTGGTAGAGGTGGCTATAACTGAAGGAACCGCTCCCAGACCCAAACCTAATGTGCAATCCTGTAAAATTTATAGTATATTTTTATGATGTATGTTATAATGAAGAGAGTGTTTAACTATGTTTTCACCTGCAGCAGCGACAAAAATTCTGTAACATCTCGCTGGGTACTCATGCTTGTCACACCACCTTTTTCCTACACCCCCAGAAGGGTATAAGGGAGTTTTTTTACACTTAAAGTGACAATCGAAACAGGATTATTTTTAAAGTTCAGGGATAATTTAGGGTGTCCGAACTCACCGGTTCAAATCCCGAATCGAGAAAAAGAATGACTCTGTATTACAGTCCGCAAACCAAAAATTCGGGTAAGGAATTCTGTTAACCCGAGAGAAGGTGTTAGGCATTCCCGGATTCCATGATTCTAGCACGGTCGCTCAACTATTATAATTGGCTTATTATCTGATTTTAATACATGTTTTAGCCTATGATTCAATTTTAACTTTAACCGCTTTATTCAATTGTTTTTAAAGGAAAATTGCAATGTCATTTAAAATATGTCTCGAACCATGTTACATAAATGCACCCGCGGCTCTCGACATATTATATCTAATGTTGCTGAGATTTGGATTTGGGTCACATATATGTACACCCCAAGTTTAGGAAGTTAATTTAAAATTACGCGCCTAAAGCAACTACGCACTTTCAAATTTGCGAGGACCATGGAAAGTTCAATTAAAAGACGCGCCTCAATTTCTAAGGAATTAAAGCTGTCAATCTCAATATGCATCGCCTTCCCTATTTTACAAAACTCTATACATCAACCAATACCAGAACTTGCAAGTATCATCCATGAAGTATCATTATCAAGCAATTACGGGAAGCCAATGAGCTGGCAAATAAAGTTCACTATGACTGATTTTGGAGACAACCCTTCCATGGATTTGTTTTTATTCAAAAATTGAATATCATTCTTGAATGCCAAGAAGTCAAAGACTGAATGGAGTAGTGAGGCCATCATGGTCACTCCCAAAAAGGAAAAGATATTCTTTCTTGAAAAATCGTTCCCATAAATCATGTCTGTTATTAATGCCAAATACACAATAAGGAGTGATATTTTAAACCAATTAATATAATATTCCCAAAGAAATAATAAAATAAGTCAGTAGTTGTGCAAACTTCAAATTTACTTTTTGAAGATCCATTTTTGTTATCTTTCAAACACATGGAATGCAAAGTATCTTAAATGAACCTTAAGAATAAAAAGATACCAAAAGCAACTGAAAACTTAGGCTTTAAATTAACCATTCCAACATCAATTCACAAACTTAACACACTAAAATAATCCTCAATTGAATCTAAAATCAGCGACAATAAATGAGTCCAAAATGTCCGAGTCTGTCCAAACATAAAGATAAAAAGAAAATCTTCTTAGCTCAATACTCAATTCAATCCTAGTAAAATTGTTTCAACAATTATAACAATTCTTTAAACCCTTAGAACCATTTTAATCCACATCCCTTATCATACTTTTAATCACAACATTCATGATATAAGAGAGAATCAAGAAGAACCTGAATGCGAAGCTTTAATTTATGGATAGCTACGGCCGAAATCTGAAATGGCAGTCAACTTCAAACATCAACGCGAACAAAACCATGAATGGACTTCTTACGGATGAACTCGAGTCGGCCTCAACCTCAGTTGAATTCCGTTTCCTTTTGTAGCCAAAACCAAAATTAAAAACAAAAATGAACGACAATTTGCTTGTGTAAGTTTTGGTATTTTCTCACTTAAAAATCGAAAAGCAAGGACACAAATTTGGTGAAGCTCTGTTTGCTCTTTAGGAATCAGGTTCTCTATTTGTGAAATTCTAGCTATTTTTCTCGATGGTATGCGACTGTGTGTGAATTTTCAATTGAGACAAACCAAATGAAAAGAAATCAACAGAGGTATGTTGGTTTGGCCTTGATGTTGGCCGGAACTTAAGCTATGAAGGGGAAAGAGTACGATTTCTCATTGATAGAGCTCCCTATTGGAATTAAAAACCAAAGAAGAAAAGGTTAGCAGGGGGCTTCTGGTATTTGCGGCGCTGGTTTGTTATTCGAGTCCCTTTTTTAGCTGATCAACGTTAGGTTTTATAGGTGTTTTGTTTTTTTGGCAATCCACTAGGCAAGTGCTTAGGGATAGTTTTTTATTAATAACAGAAAAGAAAATACAACAATTAGGAAAAGTACAAATAAGGGGGACAATAGCACCGGTATTGTTACCCATATAATACAAATCGGGCTAACCTTACCGTACTAATCCTATTGAGGCTTGCCGACCTCGCTCACTAACAAGTATGTAAAAAATATGAACTTGAAAGGACCAAATATTCTATGATCATCACAGAGTTTATAACATACTCTTTGATGAGATTACAGATGAGAATACTAAAAAAGTGGTAGAATAAAATGTAGTACCAATTTGATTCTTGTCCCTTTGTTTCCAAACTTGTAAAATCTTGAATTTGTAATTCTTTGTCGTTTTTATCCACATTGTTCAAGATGTATTCAAAAATGATCGTTTCTCTTTTGAACGGTTGGACTTCGTTGATGAAGTTGGGGCAGCCTGCTTTTGTTTGGCAGCTCTCATTGGGAGTCGCCTAACAGTTGCTTCCTTGTCGGACCTTGTTGCAATTTTCATCCAAATAGCACATGCATTGCGTATTCCAATATGTTCCTCCATAGTATTTGGTGGGGTATCTAGGTAGTGAATGCATGTGTGACAATTAGGCTTACTTGGAATGAAATCTGGAGCCTCCAACTTGGTCTTTAATTTTCCAGTCAAAGTATTTTAAAAAATGGCATTTGAAGTTCATCCTTGATAACTCTTTCCATACGATGGCTGGCAAATTGAACCTTTAGTTTAAGACCATTTTCTTGCTCCCTTTTCAAATTTGTGCAGATGAATTTATTTGACAAAGTGACCAAAGGTTGCGTGATCATGGGTTCCTCAATGAACTTCTCACAATGCACAGTAGTTGCTGCTTCTGCTGCACCTTTTTCTTCTTCTTCTTTCTTGTTGGTGTCTTTGAGCTTGTTGTACTTAACTGTTGTGTGCTGGATTTATTTTCTTTCAGCTGTTGTTGTACTGGTGGTGTTGCTTCCAGTCCATGATTCACATAAACCATCCGCTGCTTCAAATTCTTAGGTATGGGTGTGGAAGGTTCATGATACTGCTGCTGCCCAACATTTTATGGTGTTGCTGTTGTAATACTCTATTGCTGCCCTTCATTGGTTGCTAACTTTGGAATGAATATTGGGGCCATGAGCTTCAAATTGCTTTTGCTAGCTGATGCCATTTCTAATTTTTGCACCGCTGGTGAATCCGCACGATCATTCGATTCTTCATGTAATTCGTCATCCCAGCCTTCATCTTCTTCCTGCTCACGATGGTTAGCCCAAAACTTGTTGTTTCCTGTGGATAGAATAAGTTGCCCAGATTCTCCGCCATGTTCACCAAATGATTCGCACGATTGAGAGGGAATGTTATGCTCCGATGTGTTCAAAGTTACCAAAAGTTGTGTTACCAAAGCTGAATCAATACTGCCTTGGCCTCCTCTTTTATTACTGGGCATTGGAAATATTTGTGTGGACATCACATTATCATTTAAATATGATGCATTGGAATTATAGGTGTAGGGTCTAGGTTTTAGGTATATTTTTGTGTATTTTGTCAGTTAGTCCCTAGGTCCTTTTGTGTTAATTCCTTAAGGTCTTTTTATTTATTTTTTATTCCAAAGAAGGGTCTATAAGGATCCCTAGGGTTAGCTTAATGGGTATTGGGACAAGAATTGGGCTCTAAAATTCTTAAAATTGTGGTCTAACACCTTAATTGACTCCTTTTAAAATAAGATAGAAATATTACACAATGCCAAAGTTAATCCTAATTAATTAAACTAAATATGAAACTATTTTTGTGTTTTTTGAAATTATATAAAGATAAAAATAAGGTACCATTTTTGTATATTTTTTTAGATTTATGAAAAATACATAAACTAATATTGTTTTTTGTAATTTCCATTTTTCTTGTAATAAAATAAATTAAAAGAGTCAAGATGAGTTGAAATATCTATATTAAGACTAAATTAAATATTTATGTGCTAAAATATAAAAAATCTTGGGGAGGGTCAAAAATCACATGTCCAAGGACTGTTGTATGCCTTTCATCCTCCTGAATATACCATCTCGACCTTATCTTCCTCTGAAATATTTATTTCCAGCATGAAGCTCATCCCGAGGGCTCTTCTTGTATGAGTCAGGAACCTTGTAGACAACCTCTACGGGGTAGTATTGGCCATCATGAGCTTTGAGTGGGTGTTCATTTTCGGGGATAGTGGATGTGACAGGAGGGCACTTTTGGGAAAAGATAGTCGGAGGACGAGTGATGGAGCTACTAGGGTGGTTGAGAAAGCTCTGATAAGCAAGTGGATTTGGAGAGTATGGAGGATCATCTGGCATTGTGTTCAGAGTTTGGGTAACGGCAGCATCTAGGAAGCTAGGTGGTGGCGGGGGTGGTGCCTTCTAGTCATCCAAGCCTGATACATGTATGTGATATGTTGTCTTAATATCTTTACCTCATCAGCCAAACTAGTGTCCTATTCAACTAACTGATTTTGGCACCGGTATCAACCAACCTAATTATGTTGTTGTCCGCCATCGCCTTTTGACTTTATGTTGCAGACAAGAGTTACCACTTTAAAAACCACAAACCAACCACCCTTCTGGTATGACTATAACAAAATGAAGCCATCACGTTAGCGTTAGGATGTTTAACATAAGATAATCTCATTTTATGTGCAATACACCTAGCCACAGTTATCGGTTCTAAAATGACTTCGAGGGTACAAAGGTCAGTTGGCATCATCCCAATTTGTTCATTTCAACCTCTTTTTTCTTTGCTTCTAGCACCTCCTTGCTCATTTTCCTTCCTCTTTTCCCTTCTAATTATCACTCTTTTCTTTCCTCTCATTTCTCACATCCCATGAGCATCTCATTTCTCTTTTTTTTTTCTTTTGATAAATAAAAAAAATGATTCGATCGAACCCTATGTAGTTTGCCTACGTATCATGACCCCGCATAAATCAGATCTTTGCGTAGTTCTGGTAGATCGAGAATAAAGCAAACAAACTATCACACTTTTTTTTTTATCTTAATGACTACTCTGATGATAAAAGAAACAAAACCCCTTCTTTTCTGAATTTTTTAGACTTAATGTTGTGTAACCTATTCTAAACTCAATATTAACGAGAACATTTTTTTGTTCTTTTTTCTTCTTCTTTTTGAAACAAACACTCTATGGAAAATTATTAAGGAAAATCCTACAAGAGAATTTTTTTTTTTGATTTTTTTTTTCTTTTTGGGAAGAAAATCTAAAGAATAAACCACAGAAAAATATTTTATATTTTCATTTGATATGCTGATGCAAGATTTCAAAACAAGCAACGAAAAAAAGATAAAACAAAATATTTGTGGATTTCAATTTGATTGCCTAAAGGAAGAAACTTCAAACAAAAGATAAAGTAAGTTCTTTTTTTCTTCTATGTACAAAATCCTAAAGTTCTAATAATTTTTCATTTTTCATTAATTCCCAAAGAAGAACTTCAAAATAAAACATTTTAACAAGGTACTAAAAGAAAATTCTCTTCTTTTTTCTAGTCTTAATATGCTAAAGGAAATATAAAAGCAATTTTTATTTTGATATTAATTGCCTAAAGGAAAACAACCTCAAAGGAAATTCTTTTTCATTTTTAGAATTAGTATTCTAAAGAAAACTTATAACGAAAATATAAAAATCGCAAAATTTCTTTCTTTTTTTTTTTTTTGCTTATTTTTTGGATTTTTGACTCGTAACACATTTCCAAATACAAAATAAGAAATACAATAACAAAAGACTGTTCAAACTTAACTAGACTATTACAAACTCCAACATTGTGACGACCCGACCCGTCGTCTCATGTGTTGTCGCTCTGTTTCCCCCATTTTATGCTTTTTCATGTTTCGTTATCGGTATGTGGTGTGTTAGAGTTGATTTGGATTGGTTTTGATAAGAAATGAGACACTTAGTCTCTTTAAGGAAAGCTTAAGTTGGAAAAGTCAACCGAATGTTGACTATTGAGTTAGAGGGCTCGGATGTAATTTCTGGTGATTCGGTTAGCTTCGGGAGATGATTTGTGACTTAGGAGTATGATCGGAATTGATTTTGGAGGTCCGGTGTAGAATTAGGCTTGAATTGGCGAAATTAGAATTTTGGCGAATTCCGGTTGATAGGTGAGATTTTGATCCGACGGTCGGAATGGAATTTCGAGAGTTGTTGTAGCTTCGTTGGGTGATTTTGGATATTTGTGCAAATTTTCAGGTCATTCGCACATCATTTGGTTGGGTTTTTGATCGAACGCGCATTTCGGAAGTTTTGAAGAAACTTAGGCTTGAATCCGATGTGAATTGATGGTTTTAGCATTGTTTGATGTGTTTCGATGATTGGAACAAGTTTGAATGATGTTATGGGTTATGTTGGTGCCTTTGGTTGAGGTCCCGGGGGCCTCGGGATGATTTCGGATGGCTAACAGGGAGTTTTTGGAATTTCTTACAGCTGAAGGCATGCTGTTTCTGGTATTTTTGCTTCTACGGGTCTTGGACCGCACAAGCGGAGCTCTGATCGCAGAAGCGGTGAGGAGATGGAAGGCAGGTTCCGCAGAAGCGGAAGAGCGGACCGCAGAAGTGGTACCGTTGGTGTGAAAGTAGAACCGCAGAAGCGGATTTTTGGAAGTTTAATGAAGACCGCAAAAGCGGAAACCTTGCTACAGAAACGGTCCCGCATAAGCGAAAGCGGGACCGCAGAAGCGAAAACTGGATTGTTCAGAGGGGTTTTTATTTAACATTTCATCCGTGCGGGGTATGTATTTTCCTCCATTTTTGAGCAAGCTTTGAGAGCTTTGAGGCGATTCTGAAGAGAGATTCGAGGAGGAATGATTGGAGGTAAGATTTTTGAACCTAAAACTCGTTCTTATTGAGAAATCTACCTAGAAATTTATTGAATTAAGCCTAAAATAGATGAATTAGGGATTGAGTTTTTGATATTTCAAATTGGGATCTGATAGGTCATTTGAGCTCGGATTTGGGAGTTCTTGGTATGTATGGACTCGTGGCGAGACGAGGAATCCGGCAATGTGACTTTTGTAATTTTTCGAGAAGGGGGTCCGGGACTCGGGTTTTGCTAGTTTCGAGATTTCTGTTATATTTTGATAGTTTTCGATTGGGTATTGTTCCATTGGCATATTGTGATGCATTCACTCTAATTTTGGTTAGATTCGACGCGCGTGGAGGCCGATTAGAGGGGCAAGGCGTCGCGAGCTAGAGATTTCACCGGTTCGAGGTGAGTAATACTTGTAAATGATATCCTGAGGGTTTGACACCCCGGATTTGCACCCATAGTGCTATATTGAGGTGACTTGCACGCCGGATAGAGAGCGTGGGGTAGAGCACCTAGTCCATCCCGGTTGTTGATTTTACCGCGTATTTGATTGAAACTACTTGTTATCATCATAATTTGGGTTGATTGCCATGTTTGTGCTTCGTGCTAACTATGTAAATCCTTCGGGGATTGATATTATTGTGTTAGCATATCTTGCATATCACTTGGTTTCAGTCCACGGTTTTTAATACTGTTTTACAAACTCAGCCGTACTTCTAAGTTTTGAAAACTCAATTGATATTTTAAATGTTATTTCGGGCTGATAACTACTATTTTATAAATGCCCATGGGGCTTATGATGTTTTCTGGACTGATTGTGGGTGGCTCGGGCTGCGCGTCGCAGCAGTGACTTGAAACAGTGGTAACAATGGCACTGTGTGATGTGACTTGAAACATTATGGGTGGCTCGGGCTACGCGCCGCAGCAGGAACTTGAAACAATAGTAACAATGGCACTATATGATGTAAATAGGTCAGTTAACAATGACTGACCGGGATTTGATTGATTCCATGAGATGGCTTGTTATTGCGCTTGGGCTGTAGGAGCCCCTCCGGTGTCTGTACACACCCCCAGTGAGCGTCGTTGACGATAAATGAATATGGGTGGCTCAGGCTGTGCGCCGTAGTGGGTACTGGAATGTACCATCATATGCATTGCATTGCACTCATGCATTTATTCTTATTTGTACTGGTTGTCATGACATACAACACGCTCATTTAATTGGCATCCATGCTACTTCTTGTAGTGTTTGCCGGATACCCCGGTGTTATTTGTTGATAGAGTGTTGTGCCCGAGGGCTGACTTACGTGCTGACTACAATATTTGTGTCGCGTTCATTTGCGTAAACTATTGAAATAGAATATTTTCAAAAGAGGTTTTAACTGAGCCCAGATGTTTTCCAAAGGATTTCACGATTTTACTATTTTTCTCAAATGGGGTTGTACTGTTCTATATAGCATGATTGAGTGCCTTACGTGATTTCTTGCTCTCAGCTATTATTCACTTTTATTACTCACTGAGTTGGAGTACTCACTTTACTCCCTGCACCTCGCGTGCAGTTGCAAGTATTGTTCACCTGGTAGCGGGTTATTAGCTGATTGAAGGTATTACTATTGTAGCAGAGCAAGGTGACCGTCAGCGTTCGCGGCACCGGACTTCATCTTTTGAAATCCAGTTTTTATTTTATATATACTATTGGCCCTGTAGTGGTGTTCAGTTTTTTTTAGATTCTCGTGACTTGTGACACCCCGGTCGGGTTGTGTTGGGTTGTAATTAATAGTTTTTATTGCCATTAAGTCGTACTATCTATTCATTTACATAAAAAAGTGGTCTATTTGAGAGGATTTGGGTTAGTTGGCTGGCCTTGTCTTCACGAGAGGCGCCATCATGACCGGGTATGGAAATTGGGTCGTGACAAGTTGGTAATAGAGCCTAGTTTACTAGGTCTCATGAGTCATGAGCAGGTTTAGTAGAGTCTCGCGGATCGGTACAGAGACGACTGTATTTATCCTCGAGAGGCTGCAGAACCTTTAGGAAAACTTCACTTTCTTAGAATTCTTGTCGTGTGTACTTGATTTAGCTTGAGATATAACTCTTGAAATTCCTTCCACACGTCAGTATGCGCACGTGAGCACTCAGTATGGTATGTGCCTTGATGGCTTGTGATTCCCCGATCAAGGGGCGAGATGTGATCCCGTGATTTTGATGTTGGTCCAATCTGGAGGACTTGAGGCTGAATCTTTGCCTATGGCTTGAGCACTGAGGTGCTGATTGTGTGAGCAAGTGTTCTGAACTTATATGTTCGATATTGTCCCTATTAGCCGGAATGGCGGTTGGATATCCATCTGATGAGTATGTTAGTGCTGCGAGATGTATCTATGTGACTCGGTAGTGTCGAAGAAGTCTGCTGGATAGTAGGTGAACTATTAAGTGTTCGATTCCTATTGTGATTCGATGTGTGGCCCGAGTTATGGGCGTATGAAGAATATTTTTGTATCTCCTAGTTGGAAGTTAACTACATTACGTGTGGCGGTATAATTTCAGACTCAGAAAGACTAAATGGCTATGTTATATGTATGACGGTAGAAGGTGTGCTGAAATACTAAATTGAGGCGAAGAAGGTGGGTATCTCCTGCGGAGTGTTCTTAAGGGGTACGATTCTTATGTATATTGTTAGAAGATCTCATGTGTAATTGAAAGGTACATGCTGTAATTTGAAAATTTAGGTCGCTTCAGATAGTGGACTCAGCTGATGATGGGATGAGTGCGAGGTTTGTATAGGATTTCAGTATCCGAGTATCTGTGTTTTCGTAAACTAGTAGATTATTTGAGTTTAATCTCACTATAATATTTTGGCATCATTAGAGTAAAAGTATTATGGGTTATTAAATGTGTTCTGATAGATGGATTCAAGCCAAGTTGGGGAGGTTGTTGTTGATTAGCTGATTGCACGGTTATGTGCTATATTGATTCCTTTTCGAGGTATGCTGGCGGATCAGTTTGGGTTGCAGAAATTGAGCCGAGGATGGAATGAGTAAAGCAAAATTTTGACGAAGGTTACATGGTGCTTCGTAGGTGTGAGAAAATACTAGGATGTCTGGAGCTGTTGTTGATAAACAATGCTCAGGGTATAGAGAAGGAAGATGGTTGTTTGTATTAGTATGAGATCATGTTCTACGGTGTCAGAGTGCTAATAAGGCACGAGTAGTTTTGTTCGTTAAGTCAGATAATTTGCAGTCGGGGTAGGGGTGAATGACTCTCGAGAATGGTTTTATTGTGTTCAAGATTTGGCATGGAATAATCAGGTGTCTTAAGGTTGTGTATGTGGATAGGGACTGTGTTTTCATTAGAAAAGATCAAGACTTGTGGTATTTTATGTTAAGTATGGGATTCTATGTATCAGTATCTGGAAAGTAACGATACTGAATTTCAGATTCGCAGGAAGTTCTTCAGGGTAAAGTACTCTGGAGTGTGGTAATTCTTGGAAAGGTTGAGAGAGTATTCAGTGGCTCATGGGTTTGAACAGTGTGGTCTTATGTGCGAGTCTCGTGTGGTAAGCCTGGATTGAGGCATTGTGATGCTATAGCGAGGGAGAAATATCAAGTGGATGATGAACAAAAAGGAGAAATTTGATAGATGGAATAGCTTTATAGTAGACCGAATCGGTATGGTAAGGAAATGATTAATTCTTCGTATGTATTCGAGGTAATGAACTTTTACTGGTATCATGCAGCAAGGCTCTTCAATTCTGACAACTTGCTTAGCTTGGTTCGGGTAGAAGGATTAAGTCCTGGCAGTTTAGCTTGTGCAACGAAAAAAGGGCAATGAGATTAAGTTGATGGCACTTCGGTAGTGTTGCGGCATTTTCTTGATAGATCGACTGTTGATATCTGAGTTTGTTTGGTGGCACAGGGGGAATTTCAGAATATCTTTTGTGGAATGATTGGGTACTCGAGGTGTAATATGTATTTATACTGCAAAATTTGGGATCAAGTATAGTAATTTTTGTGCTATGTGGAGCTGGAGATTGGGAGTTCTCATGTTCAGGCTATGTAGTGGTTTGGATAGTGTGTATTGGTACCGATAGCAGCTATTGGGGGTTTGGAAGCCCGAACGGATCTTTCTTTGCTTGGTATATTAGATTCTGCATATGATGTTGGGGTGTAGACTGGTTGTCTCAGTGTTGGGTTATTCTAGACTATTGTGCTATGGGTTATGTCGGAAAAGGCCACAGGTTTCGTGGCGAGGTGCATCGGACTATGTTCTAGCCGAATGGTTGTGTTCCAAAGACCAGCGAACGGCTGGGAAGGATTGCTTTCCTTAATTGGGTCTTTGTGACAGGTGTCAGTATAGAGGTTTCTACCATTGATTCAGTTCCGGTATTGAAGGACTTCTTCGGATGCGTTCCTTATGGCCGGGCATGTCGTCGGGCGAGATTGTAGATTTCAGCATTTATTTGGTGCCGAGCACCGTATTGTACGGCTCCGGCAGGAGTTATAAAAGTGGAAGGAGCAGCTTCAGGCTTCTTGGTATTGAGTTCGTTGGCAGACCGATATGGCTACATGTTTAGCTTGAGTTGACTTGGTTGGCCCCAATATGTATTGTTGAGGGATATGTTGAATCTATCGTTATTGAGCTTGTTAGTGATCTGGGGAGACCTATGAATTGCTTTTCGGTGCTGTGAGGCGTTATGATTTTCGGACTGTGGGCAGATATAGTTTCGTGCTATCGAGATTCATAGTGGAAGTTGAGGGGGAAGGACCTCAGTTGTGTTTGAGTTTTGTAGCTTACAATGCTACAAGTAGATATCATTATGCACTCAGTATGCTTACGACCGATGCTCGGTATTTTGTTATAATGAGCAAATTTGGCTCGATTTGCATCTCCCTATGTGAGATATTTGAGTGGATCGGGTGGAACGCCGCCACGGGTATGTTATCTGGGTCGGGTTGCACGCCGCAACAGTGTGATATTGAGAATAGTTTTCCATATGTTACTTGGTATGTCTTGCTTTGTGGTTTCTGAGGAAAGTCCGTATTAGGTGTTGCTCGGCGAATGGCGCATCGGTTATGTCCTTTCAGGATCGTGTGGTGTGTATTACTTGCTTCGCCATGGGTATAATGATTTGTTTGGGTTCCAGATATTAATCGTGCGTGGTTGTCAATTTCGAGTATAGCGACTTGAGGTGCTTCATGTGTAACAGTGTTTGGATAAGATCGCTCATTGTAGCAAGGCTACATGGAGATTAGACCCTTCGGGGAAGATTCAGGTATTCTACTTCTATGATGTGGGATGGGGTCCCAGCCTTGTGTTGTGATGGTACTGAGGAGTTTGAGTTACAGCTCTTTTGTTTGAGTCATTTGTCACAATTTGAGTATGTTTAGACCGCCCACCATTGGTGCGTGGATTATGCAAGTTGGGTCTTAGGCCTGTGATGAGGTGTCATATCACCAGAGTGGTACTTTGAATTCGAGGTGATCGTTGGAGTCATTAATGAATGCAAACATATGTGATTTTAGCTGATTAGAGGGTTTATATCGAGGTTTGGCCCGGAAATCTGTTGTGGTATTAGTCAATAGGGAAGTGGCGTTATGTATGGGTGACCTGAGGAATGGTTACGGTTTATCGCATGTTTTATTTATCGTTGTCAATATATGAAAGTGTTGGAATAAGAATTTAGCTAATAAGAGGTTCCTATCAGTAATTGAGTATTATGGACAACTGCTGTGAATAGTGACTATCATTTCGTGGGTTGGATTGTGTGATATATTGTATGATTTCACCTGAGGTTGCAGGTGTGGGTTATTACAGCTGGTTTGGGTTTATTCTGGGTATGATTTCGGAAAGTGCAATGTGGTTCTACGATTTATGGTCTAGATGGGCTGTGAAATTTCAGCTGTGTTGTATTATCGGACCTATGTAAGATAGGGTGACGAGGGATCACCCCGGGTTTATGCTTGGTAAGGTCATTCAGCTATTGATTGGCTTCTAGGACAACTCTGGGTACGCTCGAGGACGAGCGTTTGTTTAAGTTGGGGAGGATGTGATGACCCGACCCGTAGTCTCATGTGTTGTCACTCTGTTTCCCTCATTTTATGCTTCTTCATGTTTCTTTATCGGTATGTGGTGTGTTAGAGTTGATTTGGATTGGTTTTGATAAGAAATGAGACACTTAATATCTTTAAGGAAAGCTTAAGTTGGAAAAGTCTGCCGAATGTTGACTATTCATTTAGA
This sequence comes from Nicotiana glauca, assembly GCA_026770625.1. Taxonomy (NCBI): domain Eukaryota; kingdom Viridiplantae; phylum Streptophyta; class Magnoliopsida; order Solanales; family Solanaceae; genus Nicotiana; species Nicotiana glauca. Next base: position 5,534 of record MU752743.1, on the reverse strand, counting down.
GGGCTCGGGGGATGATTTGTGACTTAGGAGTGCGATCGGAATTAATTTTGGAGTTCCGGTGTAGAATTAGGCTTGAATTGGCGAAGTTAGAATTTTAGCGAATTCCGGTTGGTAGGTGAGATTTTGATCCGAGTGTCAGAATGGAATTCCGAGAGTTGCTGTAGCTTCGTGGTGTGATTTTGGATATGTGTGCAAAGTTTCAGGTCATTCGGACATCGTTTGGTTGGGTTTTTGATCGAATGCGCATTTCGAAAGTTTTGAAGAAACTTAGGCTTGAATCCGATGTGAATTGATGGTTTTAGCGTTGTTTGATGTGTTTCGATGATTGGAAAAAGTTTGAATGATGTTATGGGTTATGTTGGTGCCTTTGGTTGAGGTCTCAGGGGCCTCGTGATGATTTTGGATGGCTAACGGGGAATTTTTGGAATTTCATACAGCTGAAGGCATGCTGTTTCTGGTATTTTCACTTCTGCGGGTCTTGGACCGCAGAAGAGCCGCTTAAGCGGAGCTGTGATCGCAGAAGCGGCGAGGAAATGGAAGGCAGGTTCCGCAGAAGCGGAAGAACGGACCGCAGAAGTGGTACCGCTGGTGCAAAAGTAGAACCGCAGATGTTGGTCTCCAGTCGAATGGTTTGAGCTGAGAGAGGCTCAATTATTGGGTGCAGACTTAGTTCAAGAGGCCTTAGATAAGGTCAAGATCATTCAGGACAGGCTTCGTTCGGCTCAGTCGCGACAAAAGAGTTATGCGGACCGTAAGGTCCGAGATGTGGCTTTTATGGTTGGTGAGTGTGACGACCCGACCCGTCGTCTCATGAGTTACTACCCCGTTCTTCCCATTTTCGGCTTTCTTATGTTTCATTACCGGTATTGGGTGCGTTAAAATTAATTTGGAGTGATTTTGATAAGAAATGAGACAACTAGTCTCTTTAAGGAAGAATTAATTTGGACGTTGACTTATGAGTTAGAGGGCTCGGAATTGAATTCCGATGATTTGGTTAGTTTCGGGGGATGATTTAAGGCTTAGGAGCGCAATCGGAAGTAATTTTGGAGGTTCGGTGCAGAAGTTAGCCTATTTTGGCGAAGTTAGTATTTTGGCGATTTCCGGTTGATAGGTGAAATTTTGATCCGGGAGTCGGAATGGAATTCTGATAATTTTTGTAGCTTCGTTATGTCATTTAGGACGTGTGTGCAAAATTTGAATTCAAACAGACGTGATTTGATAGGTTTCGGCATCGGAAATAGAAGTTGAAAACTCCAAAGCTCTTTAAGCTTGAATTGAGGTGTAATTCGTGGTTTTAGCGTTGTTTGCTGTGATTTGAGGCCTCGAGTAAGTCCATAATGTATTTTGGGACTGGTTTGTGTTATTGGTCGGGGGTACCGGGGGCCTCGGGTGTGTTTCGGATGTCCAACGGGTCATTTTTTGGAAGATTTTTGCCGTTTTGAGCATAAATGTAATGATATAAAGGTTCATTTTTAGTTCTAGAGATCTAAATTTGATTTCGAGACTTCCAGAATTTAAATCATGAATTATAGGACTGATCTGGAAATTTTGGTTTAATTTCATCAAGTCGCGATTGGGTTTTTGACGCGAAATGTGAGTTAATTGTTTAACGAGCGAAATGGGTATTGAACTTAGCAAACGAGCTCCAAATTGAGTTTTGATTAAAGGGTTGTGTTCGTAATATTATTTGTGACTCATAGGAACAAGAATCGTCTAATTCCGAGTTCGTATGATGGAATTAGAGCCATTTTAGTGAAAAATGGTTGTGCTGCAAATTTCTTAAAAAGCTGTTGTATTTTCTGCAGCAGTGAACAGTACCCACACGTGAACAGTAACCGTGCGGGTGAACAATGAACAGTGACCCACGAGCATGAACAGTTCCCCCGCGTGAACAGTACCGAAAATTTCTGGACAGATTTTATGTACAGCAGTCCGAGTTTGGTCATTNAAGATTTGAGGGGCCATTTGAACTTCGATTTTGGTAAATTTTATATGTACGGACTCGTGGAGAGACGAGGAATCCGTTGATGTGACTTTTGTAATTTTTAGAGAAGCAGGCCCGGGGTTCGGGTTTTGCCAATTTCGTGATTTTTAGTATTTTTCGAGTTCTTTCGATTGGGTTTTGTCCCATTAGCATATTGTGATATATTTGGCCTGACTTTGGTTAGATTTGACGTGCGTGGAGGCCGGTTTGAGGGGAAAAGGCATCGCGGGCTAGAGATTTCGCCGGTTCGAGGCAGGTAATACTTGTAAATGATGTCCTGAGGGTTTGAAACCTTGGACTTGCACATCATAGTGTTGTATTGTGTTGACTTGCATGCCAGGTATGAGCGTGGGGTCGAGCACCGTTGGGAATTATGACTTGGTCCGTCTCGGTTGTTAATTTTACCGCGTATTTGATAAAGAATTATTGATTGTTATAATAAATTGGGCTTTTACCATACTTGGGCTTCGTGCCAAATTATTTGAAATATTTTGTGAATTTTCATCACTATTATCCTCAGTAATTGAAATATTATCTGAATTCAGTCCAATTGAATTATATTTTTTTGTGAACTCAGCTACGTTCATACTCAACTCGAGATTTAAATGATATCTAAAATGTCAATAAGCTGAGCACTATTGTTTTACTGAAGCCCAAGGGGCTTATGATTATTTTCTGGACTGATTGAGGCCGAGGGCCATCTGTGAGGATATGTTGAGTGATATGAGGAGGCTTTCAGGCCTCGAGTGTTATGTG
>MU752742.1:66275-88599 GCA_026770625.1 Nicotiana glauca | reverse complement strand
TTATTAAAGGACAACAATAATGCAAGAAACATATCTTGCGTATAATTTTGACCATAACCATAATGGTATAACTTTATCCTTAAAAGATATATTCACCATATGGATGTTGATGAATATGTGGTAGTACTAAATTAATTGAGAGCTCTAAAAGAGCCAATTATTACTATTTGGAGACACATAATTGATTACCAATAAGGTATTGTGTTGTAGTAAGTCTCAAAGAAACTTATTGAGTTTCTAAAGTATTCGCGAAAGCGATTGGTTGTATTGAGGCTATAAATAAAGGAAAGATTTAATATCTTCTATTACTATAACTTGTAGCGGGGTAATATGTATGTGAAAAGCTACCCACGTTATTCTCTAGTTTGTACTACACAAATAAAAGAATAACACATTAAAGTGAATGTTTATTGACATAAAACCAATATCATAATAAACTTGGAGTTTATTGATGATTGTGCACGTCATGGTGTAAACCTGAAGTTTATTAATATTGATAATTTATTCAGTTGGCATAATTGGTTTAGCCATATCAATTTAAGTATAAAGTGAAAAAATAATAGAGAATTCACATGGGTAAATGTTAAAGAACTAAGTTCTTTACGAATTCTCTTATGTTGCATGTTCTCATTAATTAATATACCAACTAAAATTGGGATTGAATCCCATGAATGCTGAAAATATCAAAGGTGAATATGGGCTCATTCACCTGCCATGTATACCACATAAGATGCATCTATAAGGTGGTTACATGTGCGATTATTATTAATCTGCAACATGGTGTTTACGAGGTAGTTTGCTCAATAATTTAAGATATAGCATAATCACCAGATTTTTTATTCAAGATAGTTCTTCTTGATAAGTTGGTTTACATCACAGTTGGTTTAGCAAAATAATTTATTGAGTGCCTCCACTTAATAGCTAAACTATTGCTTATGAGAACAAAGTTATATATATATATATATATATATATATATATAGTTCCTGACCCTGAACTATTTGTGAGGGGAGAAAATAATATACTTTAGTATATAATGTATATCAAATTGATATATATATATATATATATATATATATATACACACACTTTAGTATATAAAGCACAAAGACGAGTTCTCAAAGTTGAGAAGATAAGTTAGTTTTTCTAACATGAGGGGGAGACATGATAAAAAGTTGAAAAAAATTTACGTGGAATGAATTATCATTTATACATCTAGATCCTCGAATAAAATAATATGAACTTGAAGTTCATAAAAGGATAATTCATGTGCAATTTATTGCAAAGCATGTCAGGCGCATTTGCTGACCCAAAGAAAGTAACTATATTCTCATTGCAAATGCTCATATTAAGTCCTAGAAGGACAAAGTCTATGGTAAGCTTAAAGTGTATAGACAATCGGTTTCAAATAAATTTCTTGATAAAGAAGATGAGCAAATGATCAAAATGATCATAATAAAGGAGGAAAGTGATCTAGAAGATCACATGACATAACACTTCACAATATCTCATGAGAGATTCAGGTACGTGAATATATGAATGAAGAGATCTCTATGTTATGTCATTATGAAAATATATTATAACTGATATAAAATCTTTGTCGACGTCAACCTTCAAGAAGCTAGTGTGCAAGATTGGGATGTGAAGGCTCAAGGATGTGAATTGATGCTCTCATCAGGGGGAGTTAATGCGCGTTGCACTCTTTTTCCCTTACAAGGTTTTGTCCCATTGTATTTTCCTTGCAAGGTTTTTAACGAGGCAACCAAAAGGTGTATTGTAGATATGTGTACTCTTTTTCCTTCTATATAATTTTTTTCCCCACTGGGTTTTATTTCAGTTAAGGTTTTAACAAGTCACATTATCTGTTGAATAGACATTCAGGGGGGGTGTTATAAATAGAAATCTATTTATAGTGAATGTCCATATTTAGAGAGATTTTAGGGTTTATTACTTGGTGGCTAAGTCACCATCTCCCTATAAATAGAGGGTTCTATTCCGTTGTAATTCATCCCAAATCAATAAGAATTGTTTCTCCCTACTTTTCTCTACAATATTATTTTCTTCTTTTATTATTTCATAACATAATTGTTTTTTATTTGATCCCTTTGTCATATGTCCAGGAAATTATTTTCTTAAAAAAAAGAATTTCTGTCAAAGTATTGTAACATTTGTAGCGTGGGGTACGTATAAAGAGCTTGTATCCATCCGGCCTTCTGGTGCTAAACCAAAATTAACCCAAAAATTATGTCTTCTCAATAAGATAATGGTAGGTGAAATATCAAATTTGTTTCTTCTGTTCTCTCTTTCTTTGAGCTTTACTATTTTAACTACTTTTCTTTTTGACCAGATGACGTAAACTTTAGTGAGTTCCGTACATCCAAAGAATAGTAAGTACTCATTCATTCTTAATCATAGGTCTTGAGTTCAAGTTCCTGGGTATAGAGTAGCGTTTGTTAGGAAGCGCTTTACCTCAAATGTGACATTTTCTGGTGTGAATCCGGATTTAGTAGGACCTACCGGACACCGGTGGTAAACCAAAAAAAAAATCTACAAGTGAAGTCATTTTGAAAGTGATGCCAAATCCAAGTGCTGCGCCTCTTCAAACTGCAAATAAAAAACTTGGCATATATGTGTTTCAAATTTTTAATAAATGCATGCATATTACACATATAGATATGAATTGAAATGATTTTCGTATATATTCCACAAATTCATTATTTTTTGAAAATTTCTTGATTTTCCATTAAATTGTAAAACTAACACACCCATCGTAGGTGGTAAAAAAGAAAATTCTTGAATCACAAAACCCTATTCGTGACAAAATGAATGGGCTTCTATCAAGTTTAACACATGATAGGTGCCCACATATCACTATATGGTCTTGGGCCTAGCCCTTCAACTAAGTTTGCCCATAAATTTTAGAGAATTTTTCATAAAGCATTATCTTTTAGTAGTAATTAGCCATCTATAGATACCATTTGCTACATTACGGATTATAGATACCTTTTCTGTGGTTATAAGATGTAATTGATGTATTTAAGCTATTGTATTCATGAATACAGTAGCAAAAATATGCATGAATCAGGGAAGTCCAACTAATCTTCTTATGTAGTCAACTGTATTCACGAGGTGTATCCGAGAATACAGTAACATATTTCGCGTAAATTATGGACTTTCCAACTAATTTAAAAGGGAAAGGAAATCAATTTACTTGATATTCTCCTAATATAACTCAACTAACACAAATTATTGCCCATAAATCTGTATTCCTCCATTCACGAAAGTTTTTCGATCAGAAAAATAGACAAAACTAGAGCAACATCTGAATTTTCAGTTCTCCCGTTTTTCTCTTCTTCTAGTGCGTTCCCTAGTTCTCTTTTCAACCACAAAAAATTGCGAGTGATACAACTGTATACAAAAATAAGGTATAATTCAATTATACAAATGGCAAGTTTAACAGTATTATTGCATCATTCTAGCAAGTGGAACGGTGAGAGCAATTACGTCGAGTATTCAATTGAGGGAATACTAATGAAGGAGTATGCGTCGTATAATGATTTGGTTGCGTCAATTTCTAATCAACTAGGCATAGATTTGAGCTCAAAGTCCATTAAATTTCAATACAAGGTAGAAGGGAATTGCATGCCAATGAAAATACATAGTGATATGGGTTACATGGTGTATGTAGAGTTGAAAAAGGAGAACAAAGATTTTGGGATATATCCTTTGTGCATAACAACGATTGACAAAGAAGTTGTATCGGGAGGTAGTTTAATTCAAGACGATATTGTGCAAATAGACCAAGCAGTTCAAAGGTATGATTCTGATACAGATGATACACTTGCTTTAGATTATGTCAATTCAGGAGAAGCAATGGGGTGTTTGAATTGGACAAGAATTTGATAATTTTAAAAATTAATCAAAGGGAGGTTATGGCTAGACAAGTATATAAGGATAAGGCTACATTGAAAGAGGTGATGGAGCATTATGATATATCTCAAAGATTTCAATTCCGGATTGATAGCTCTAATTCTATCAGGTTTGAGTGTATTTAATTATTCTTTATTTTTGTTTTATATTGTATTCATGGTTGGAGTTGTAAGTTATATATTGATGAGTTTAGGCGTATTTGTGAATTTTCACTTGATCTTCACTGATGGGATTAAACAATTTTTTTTTATGTATTTCAAATACGTATATTATTGTGTATCTTACTTGAATAAACTTATTACAGTGGCTCTCATTGTTTTCTTCTTTGGTTTATTGTATTTAAATGTATGCATATAACTACAGGTGTATTCAAATGTATACCATTTTATATATTTTTTATTATATAATAATTTATTTATATATATATATATATATATATATATATATATATATATATATATATATATATATATATATATGTGTGTGTGTGTGTGTGTGTGTGTAATAATGTATTCTTGTGTATATGAGTGAATTTTTTTGTAAGCCTTTATACTAATCATATTCTTTGCAGATATGCATTATTATGTATGTCAGAAGATTATGAATGGAGGTTTAAGGCTTCGAGCATCAACAAATCAGAGCTATTCAAAGTGAGAGAGTTCATTTATAAGCATACATGTCCATTGAAGGACAAGGTGTATGAGCAATGATAGGCAAGTAGCAGTTGTATAGCTGGTATGATTAGACCCAAGCTTACTAATCATAAGAGAAAATATACCCCAAAGGATATTATTGATGATGTGAAAACAGATTTAGGTGTATATGTTAGCTACATATTGGCGTGGCAGGCTAAAGAAAAGGTAATAAATTTTTTGAGAGGTGAACCCGCTGATTCATACAAAAAATTACCAGGATACCTATATACAATGGATATGATATATCCAGGTTCACACATTAGAATGGTAAAATTACCCAAAAATGAGTTCATGTATGTGTATATATCTTTGTATGCCTTTATAAAGGGGTTTGATCATTATAGACCCATTGTGGTTGTGGATGGAAGTCACCTAAAATCTTACTATACCGGGACATTTGTCTCGGCCAGCACGTTGGATGGTGCAGTTGAGTATATGAATTATAATAAATTTTATTAATATTTTAAATATTGAAATACATGTTTTAAAAATTTCTATGCAATTGTCTTTACAAGTGATATATTGCCACTAGCATATGGTTTCATTGATTCAGAGAACGATGCTGCTTGGACGTGGTTCTTTGAGTAATTCAAGATAGCATACGGTGAAAGGGAAAACATGTGCATCATTTCAGATAGAAATGAGAGTATCATTAAATTTGTATCGAGAGTGTATCCAGATGTACCGCATTTTTCTTGTATATGGCATCTATGGAATAACATATATAAGAAAATAAAAAAGAGCCATGCAAAGTTGAGTGAGATATATTTCTCGATGGCAAAAGCATACACACAAACTGATTTTGACAGTGTCACGCCCTGAACCTGGGTGTCACGACCCAAAACCCCGCACTAGTCGTGATGGCACCTCTCGTAAAGACAAGGCCAGTCCACTAACCCAAATCGTTTCTTTCAAAGTAGTTAAATATAAATGAATAGTAAAATACGACTTAATGATATTAATTAACGAAATTTTATAACCCAACACAGCCCTAATCGGGGTGTCACAAGTCACGAGCATCTATAAAAATGAAATTTCCACTTTACAGTCTAGAAATACACTGAATCAGAATAATGAATAACATAGAAAGACAGTGGTGCTGCGAACGCTGGTAGTCACCTTGCTAAAACCTCTACAACTCTGCCTCCACGCAGCCAGTACCCGCTACCGGGTGAATAAATACGTCCAACTGCACGCGAGATGCAGGGAGTAAAGTGAGTACTCCAACTCAGTGAGTAATAAAAGTAAATAACAACTAAGCAATGAGAAATCACGTAAAGCAACCCATCATGCTATATAGGAGCAGTGAAAAAAATCCTTTGAGAGAAAGCAGTGAAGCTGTAAAACCTTTAGAAATTACTTAGCTCAGTTTAAAACCTCTTTTGAAAATGACTTTTTTAATACCTATGCAAATGAATGCAGAAACAAATAGTACAGATAAGCACAGAAGTTTGCCTCTCAGGCACCACATTCGGTTATCAGATAATACCAGAATAATAGGTGAATATTGCAAGAAGAAGCACAACATCACATAATAGCAGACAAATGAAATAAGGTAAACACAACAAACAGTACCGGTACCGCTGCGGCATGCAGCCCGATCCATTTAACATTGACGGCGCTCACTGGGGTGTGTACATACTCCGAATGGGCTCCTACAACCCAAGCGCAATATCAAGCCATCTCGTGGCATCAATCAGGCTCTCGGCCTCAATATCAAAATAATACCGCTACGGCGTGCAGCCCGATCCATAAGTATCCTCACAATACAGGCCTTCGGCCTTACTCAGTCAACAAAATCACGTAACCCACTCAGGAAACAATAAAGTATGATGCTCAGCCAAAAATATTTTTATGGAAATATCATTTCGAGTATTTAAGGCATAATAACTTGGCTGAGTTTTTAAAACAGTGGAAAATCTATGACTGAGTTCAAATACATGATTAAATCAAAGAGGAATTATCAACAATAATCCCCGAAGGGTTAAAATAATTGGCACGAAGCCCAAATATAGCAATCAGCCCAAATTATGATGATAACAAGTAATTTCAGTCAAATACGCAGTAAATTCATCAATCGGGATGGACCGAGTCACAATTCCCAATGGTGCTCTACCCCACGCTCGCTATCTGGCGTGCAAGTCACCTCAATACAACACTATGATGTGCAAGTCTAGGGTTTCAGAATATCATTTACAATCATTACTCACCTCGAACCGGTGAAATCTCTAGCTCGCGACGCCTTTTCCCCTCAAGTCGGCCTCCACGCGCGTCGAATCTAACCAAAATCAGAGCGAATACATCACAATATGCTAAGGAAATAATACCCAATCGAAAACAATCGAAAAATATCAAGAATCTCGAAATTAGCAAAACCCGAGCCTCGGGCCCTCTTTTCGAAAAATCAAAAAATTAACATCAACGGATTCCTTATCTCGCCACGAGTTCAAACATATCAAGAACTCTCAAATCCGAGCTCAAATGGCCCATCAAATCTCAATTTGAAATATCAAAAACTCAAGCCCTAGTTCATTAATTTTAGACTTAATTTCCATGAATTTCTAGGTTAATTTCACATAATAATCATGTTTTCAACTCATAAAACTTACCTCTGGTCAATCCCAGTCGAAACCCTATTCAATAGCTCCCAAAAAGCTCCCAAGATGTTCAACAATGGAGGAAAATACCCTTAGCCCGCGGATGAAATGTTATTTTAAACCCTTCTCTGCCCAGCTCATTTCTGCTTCTGCGGTCCCGTTTCCGGTTATGCGGGACCGCCTCTGCGATTTTTCTTCCGCTTCTGCGAAAATCCGCACTCGAGCCCCAAACGCTTTTGCGGTTATACAATCGCGTAAGCGATACCGCTTCTGCGGTTAGCCAATCATTTCTGCGGAACCAGTGACCAGGTCTCCTCACCGCTTCTGTGGTCGATCCTTTGCACATGCGAGACCATTTGCAGCAGGCTCAGCAACATGAAAATTCCAAAACTCTCCGTTTAAGCATCTGAACTCACCCCGAGGCCCCCGGGACCTCAACCAAAAATACCAACACCTCCCATACCATCATTCAAACTTGTTCCGATCTTTAAAACACATCAAACAACACTAGAACCATTATTACTCATCGAATTCAAGCCTATGTTCTTTAAAAACTTCCGAGGTACGCATTCGATCAACAACCCGACCAAACGACGTCCGAATGACCTAAAATTTTGCACACACATCACAAATCACATAATGAAGCTACTGCAACTCTCGGAATTCCATTCCGACCCTCGGATCAAAATCTCACCTATCAACCGAAATTCACCAAAATACCAACTTCGCCAATTCAAGCCTTATTCTACGCCGTACCTTCAAAACCAATTCCGGTCATGCTCCTAAGTCACAAACCAATCCACGAAGCTAACCGAATCACTGGAAATCGCATCCGAGCATAATAACCCATAAGTCAACCTCTGGTTGACTTTTCCAAACCAACCTTCCTTAAAGAGACTAAGTGTCTCATTTCTACCAAAACCAATCCAAATCAACTCTAGCACACCAAATACTGATAATGGAATATGAAGAAGCATAAAATGGGGAAAACGGGGTGGAAACTCCTGAGACGACGAGTCGGGTCATCACATCCTCCCCAACTTAAACAAACGCTCGTCCTCGAGCATACCTAGAGTTGCTCTAGAAGCCAACCCATAGATGAATAACTTTACCATGCATATTCCCGAGGGTGATCCCACGTCACCCTATCTCGTATAGGTCTGATAACACAACACAGCTAAAATTCCATAATATATCTAGTCCATAAACCATAGAATCACATTGCACTTTTCGAAATCATACACAAGATCAGACCCTCACATATATATTCAGAATAAGCCCGAACCAGCTGTAACAACCCGTACTTGCAACCTCAGGTGCAATCATATGATATACTACATAACCCAAACATTTGAAACAATAACTTCTATTCACAGCAGCCTACAACACCCTAATACCTATAGAAAATCTCTTATCAACTAAGGTCTTATTCCAACACTTTGATATACTGCCAACGATAAATGAAATACGCAATAAACCGTAATCCATTTAACAGATCGACCATTCATAAAGCCACTTCCTTTTTGACTAATGCCACAGCAGATTCCGAGCCGAACCTCGATATTATCCTTCCAACAAGCTGAAATCAAGTCCGTTCATATTCATTAGTGACCCCAACGATTACCTCGAATCCAACACACCACTTTGGTGATATGACACCTCAATACAGGCCTAAGCCATGCCTTGCATAATATGCGCATCAATAAGAAACGGTCTGAACATACTCAAATCATGAAAAATAACTCAAACGAAAAAGTTGCACCTCAAGCTCATCAGTACCATCACCACACAAGGCTGATACCCCGTCTTACATCGTAGAAATAGAACAAGTGAATCTACCCTGAAAGGTCATATCTCCATGTGGCCTCGCCACAATGCGCGATCCTATCCAAACACTGTTACACATGAAACATCTGAAGTCACTATGCTCAAAATCGACAACCACACACAATTTGATGTCTAGAACCCCAGCAATTCATTACACCCACGGTGAAACAGATAATATACAACACACAACCTGATAGGTCATAACCAACACTCTATTTACTGAGAAACACCCAATTACTCTTCCAGCTCGACTTTCACTATGAATCCCCAATAGCACCGCACCACATGTGCCCATAACAAACAAATCATAACGTCTCACAACATCGAAAAGCAACTCATGGACCTCCCCAGATCATTAACAAGCTCACTAAAGATCGAATCAACCTATTCCTTAATAATAAAATTCGGGGCCAACCAAGCCAACTCAAGCTAAATCGTATCCACATTAGCTTAGCAACGAACTCATTACCAAGAAAGCCTGAAGCTGCTCCTCCCACTACTATAATTCCTGCCGGAGCCGTGCGATACAGTGCTCGGCACCAAATCAATAGAAATCCACAACCTCACCCGGCGGCATGCCCGGCCACAAAAAACGCATTCGAAAAGTCCCTCAACACCGGAACTGAAACAATGGTAGAAACCTCTACACTGACATCCATCACGAAGGCCCAATTAAGAAAAACAGTCCCTCCAGTCATCCGCTAGTCTTTGGAATACAATCCACTCGGCTAGAACATAATCCGATGCACCTCGCCACTAAACCCATGGCATTTTTCGGCATGGCCCATAGCATCATAGTCTAGAATAACCCGACATTGAGACAGCCAGTCTACACCCCAACATCATATCCAAAATCTAACATACCAAGAAAAGAAGAGATCCACTTGGGCCTCCAAATCCCAATAGCTACTAAACGGTGCCGATATACACGATCCATAACCACTACCTAGTCTGTACCTGGAAACTCCAAGTCCCCAACTCTATATAGCACACTAATCACCATACCTGATCCCAAATTCTGTCGTATGAATATATATCACACCTCAAGTACCCAATCATTCCACGGAAGATGTTCTAAAATTCCCCTGTGTCATCACACAGGCTCAGATATCAGTAGTCGATCTAACAAGAAAGCGCCGCAATACCACCATGTACCATCAACTTAATCACATTGCCCTTTTTCTGAAACATATACTCTCTTTAAATTACTATGATTAGCAATACCATTTCCTTAGTCATCTGAAGATCATTCACCTTAATCATCTTAAATTGCCCGTGCTGCTTAAGAATTTAATGACTCTCCATTCAGAACCGAACCGTAACCTCGCACACACGAATCTCAATCCTCCACAACATACTGTATATACCATACCACCCTAGGATAACATGAGAACTCCATATCCCTTCCTAACCATAAACATCTGCGTACTCAACTAGTCAAGAACTCTCCATTCATCCCACCTAGAAGAAAATCGCTACGTGCCCCATGCTCCGCATGTCCATAAAAAATATACATCTCCAAACCACGCTGAAACCCAACAAGGATTCTCTCCCAATTCTATTTGCACAAGCTAAACTGCCAGGACTGAATCCTTCTATCCAAACCGAGCTAAGCAAGCTGTCAGAACTCAAGAGCTTTGCTGCACAATACCTGTACGAACTCATTGCCCCGAACACACACAAAGAATTAATCATATCCTTACCATACCGATTCAGTCCACTAACAAGCTACTTCATTTATCTAGATTTCCTTCTGATTCATTTTCAATTTGATATCCTCTCTTACTGTAGCACCACAATTCCTCAACCTAGGCTTACCACGCGAGAACCAAGCATGAACCATACTGTCTAAAACCCATAAGCCGCTGAATACTCTCTCTCAAATATTCCCAAAATCACCACATTCCACAACATTTAACTCTGAAGAACTTCCTATGAATCTAAATCCGTTACCTTTATTCTCGTGATACTGAAGCATAGAATCTCATAATTAACATAAAAATACCACGAATCTGAACCTCCTTCAATGAAATCACAGTTTCTAACCACACAAACAACTTTAAGATACCTGATTGTTCCCTGTAGACTCTTGAACACATTAGAACCATTTTCGAAAGTCATTCTCTCTTATTCAACTGCAATCTCCTGACCTGACGGACAGAACCACCCGTGCCTCATTGGCACTCCGATACCACAAAATGATATCTTCATCCCGATACAACCAAGCCATTTCCTGCTCTATACGTCGAGCATCCTTTGCCAATAACACTCTAGACATTCCATGATTCTCATACTCTATAAAGCATAATATGACCTTTGTCATAATTTTTTGCTCTGCTCATGCCATCCTCGGCTCAATTTTCGCGACCAAAACTGATTCGCCAGCACGCCTCAAGCCGAAAATAACATAGCACATAACCGTGTAATCAGCTAATCAACAGCAACCTCCCCAACTTGGATCGAAGCCATATATCAGGACACACTCAATAACCCATAACACTTTTACTCTAATGATGCCATGATACCATAGTGAGGTTAAACTTAAATCATTTACAAGTTTGTGAAAACACAGATCATCTAGTACTGTAATCCTCTACAAATCTCGCATTTATCCCTACATCAGTTGAGTCCACTCTCTTAAGCGACCCGAATTTTAAAATTTCAACACGTAATTTTCAATTACACATGAGATCTTCTAACGTACACCTAGGGATCATACCACTTAAGAACACTCCGCAGGAGATAACCTACCTGCTTCACCTCAATTTAGTATTTCTGCATACCTTCCACCATCATACACATTACACAGTCATTTAGTGTTCCTAAGTCTGAACTCCTACTGCCACATAAAATGCACTTCACTCCCCAACTACGAGACACAAAAATATTCTTCACGCGCCCATAACTCGGGCTACACATAAAATCAGAACAGGAATCAAACACTTAACAGTTCATCAATTATCCAGTAGACTTCTTCGTCACCACCAAGTTACATAGATGCATCTTGCAGTGCTAACATACTCATCACATAGCTATCCAGCCGGCACTTCCACTAATAGGGACAATACCGAACATATAAGTTCAAAAAATTCCTCACACGATCAGCACCTCAGTGCTCAAGCCATAGACAAAGATCCGGCCTCGAGTCCTCCAGACTGGCCCAACATCAAAATCACAGAGATCACATCTCGCCCCTTGATCGGGGAATCACAAGCCATCAAGGCACGTCTGATACTGAGCGCTAATGTGCGCATACAAATGCGTGGAAGGAATTTTAAGAGTTTCTTTTCAAGCTGAACCAAGGACGCACGATAAGAATTCAAGAATGTGAAGCTTTCCTAAAGGTTTTGTAGCCTCTCAAGGATAAATACAGACGTCTCCGTACCGATCCATGAGACTCTACTAAACCTGCTCATGACTCGCGAGACCTAGTAACCTAGGCTCTGATACCAACTTGTCATGACCCAAAACCCCACACTAGTCGTGATGGCGCCCCTCGTGAAGACAAGGCCAGCCAACTAACCCAAATCATCTCTTTCAAAGTAGTTAAACATAAATGAATAGCAAAATACAACTTAATGATATTAATTAACGAAATTTTACAACAACACAACCCTAATCGGGGTGTCACAAGTCACGAGCATCTATGAGAATGAAATTTCCTCTTTACAATCTAGAAATACACTGAATTAGAATAATGAATAACATAGAAAGATAGTGGTGCTGCGAACGCCGGCAGTCACTTTGCTAAAACCTCTACAACTCTGCCTCCACGCAGCCAATATCCGCTACCGGGTGAATAAATACCTGCAACTGTATGCAAGGTGCAGGGAGTAAAGTGAGTACTCCAACTCAGTGAGTAATAAAAGTAAATAACAACTGAGCAGTGAGAAATCACATAAAGCAAACCATCATGCTATACAGGAGCAGTGAAAAAAAACCCCTTCGGGAGAAAGCAGTAAAGCTATAAAACCTTTAGAAATAACTTAGCTCAGTTTAAAACCTCTTTTGAAAATGACTTTTTCAACAGTTGTGCAAATGAATGCAGAAACAAATAGTGCAGATAAGCACAGAAGTCTGCCTCTCTGGCACCACACTCGGTTATCAGATAATACCAAAACAATAAGTGAATATTGCAAGAAGAAGCACAACAACACATAATAGCAGACAAATGAAATAAGGTAAACATAACAAACAGTACCGGTATCACTGCGGCGTGTAGCCCGATCCATTTAACGTCGACGACGCACACTGGGGGTGTGTACAGACTCCAGAGGGGCTCCTACATCCCAAGCGCAATATCAAGCCATCTCGTGGCATCAATCAGTCTTTCGGCCTCAATATCAAAATAGTACCACTATGGCATGCAGCTCGAACCATAAGTATCCTCACAATACAGGCCCTCGGCCTTACTCAGTCAACAAAATCACGTAAGCCACCCGGGCAACAATAAAGTATGATGCTCAACCCAAAATATTTTTATGGAAATATCATTCTTGTATTTAAGGCATAATAACTTGGTTGAGTTTTTAAAATAGTAGAAAATCCATGACTGAGTTCAAACACATGATTAAATCAGAGAGGAATTATCAATAATAATCCCTGAAGGGTTCAAATAATTGGCACGAAGCCTAAGTATAGCAATCAGCCCAAATTATGATGATAACAAGTTATTTAAGTCAAATATGCAGTAAATTCATCAATCGAGATGGACCGAGTCACAATCCCCAACGGTGCTCTACCCCACACTCACTGTCCGGCGTGCAAGTCACCTCAATACAACACTATGAGGTGCAAGTTCGGGGTTTCAAACCCTCAAAATTTTATTTACAATCATTACTCACCTCGAAACAGTGAAATCTCTAGCTCGCGACGCCTTTGCCCCTCAAGTTGGCATCCACGCGCGTCGAATCTAACAAAAATCAGAGCGAATATATCACAATATGCTAAGGGAACAATACCCAATCGAAAACAATCGAATAATATCAGGAATCTCGAAATTAGCAAAACCCGAGCCCCAGGCCCTCTTCTCGAAAAATCAAAAAATTAACATCATCGAATTCCTTATCTTACCACGAGTTCATACATACCAAGAACTCTCAAATTCGAGCTCAAATAACCCATCAAATCCCAATTTGAAATATCAAAAACTCAAGCCCCAATTCATCAATTTTAGGCTTAATTTCCATGAATTTCTAGGTTAATTTCACATAATAATCATGTTTTCAACTCATAAAACTTACCTCCAGTCAATCCCAGTCGAAACCCTCTTCAATTGCTCCCAAAAAGCTCCCAAGATGTTCAACAATGGAGGAAAATACCCTTAGCTCGTGGATGAAATGTTATTTTAAAACCTTCTCTGCCCAGCTCTTTTCCGCTTCTGCAGTCCCGTTTCCGGTTATGCGGGACCGCCTCTGTGATTTTTCTTCCGCTTTTGCGGAAATCCCAACTAAATCCCCAACCACTTCTACGGTTATACAATCACATAAGCGATACCGCTTCTGCAGAACCAGCGACCAGGTCTCCTTACCGCTTCTGCGGTCGATCCTTCGCACAAGCGAGACTGCTTCTGCAGTCCAAGCTTTGCAGAAGCGAAAACACCAGTTGTAGCAGGCTCAACAACATGAAAATTCGAAAACTCTCCGTTTAACCATCCGAACTCACCCCGAGGCCCCCGGGACCTCAACCAAAAATACCAACACCTTCCATAACATCATTCAAACTTGTTCCGATCTTTAAAACACCTCAAACAACTCTAGAACCATCATTACTCATCGAATTCATACGCATTCGATCAACAACCCAACCAAACTATGTCTGAATGACCTGAAATTTTGCACACACATCACAAATCACATAAAAAAGCTACAGCAACTCTTAGAATTCCATTTCGATCCTCGGATCAAAATCTCACCTATCAACCGGAATTCGCCAAAATACTAACTTTGCCAATTCAAGCCTAATTCTACACCGGACCTCTAAAACCAATTTCGATCATGCTCCCTAAGTCACAAACCAACCCCCGAAGCTAACCGAATCACCAAAAATTGCATCCGAGCATAATAACTCATAAGTCAACCTCCGGTTGACTTTTCCAAACCAACCTTCCTTAAAGAGACTAAGTGTCTCATTTCTACCAAAACCAATCAAAATCAACTCTAACACACCAAATACTGATAATGGAACATGAAGAAGAATAAAATGGGGAAAACGGGGTGGAAACTCCTGAGACGACGGGTCGGGTCGTCACACTGGGCCTGGACATAACACGGCACTCGGTGCCTGACTACATATCATAACATACTGAATGCAGAAGAAAAACTAACACATGCTGATATACTGAAAGTCTAGATGTTATAAATCAAAGTGCGGAAATACTAATACAATTCCAAAACATATTTGCAGCCAATATAACTTAACATGAAAAGCCTGAGACTCTATCTAGCTATTATTCTAGTCTATGAAGCCTCTAATAAAATACTAAAAACACTGATTGTCTGACAATACTGAAGACCGTAAGGTAATGATAATACCTCGAAAGAACTGGGGATCACCAAATAGCTGGTATGAGAATCCTAGCGCTCTGAATCGCCAACCTGTAAATTATTACTTGTATCGTGAGATGCAGGGCCCAGGCAAAAGGGACATCAGTACATTTGAATTGCATCAGTATGTAAAGCAACTGAAAAAATAATTACAAATGCTGAAACTGAAACTAAGGTGATAACTGAGAATTGATAATTGATACTGAAATGATAACTATTGAAACATAAACTGAAATAATAACGGATAAATAAAATGATAACTGATAAATAAACTGAACAAAGGAAGTAAGGATATGAATACTCCCTCTACTGAATAATGAACAACCTATTTATCTGAATAAATGAACAGTGGCCTCAGGCCCTCTCTCTCTTTCTCTCTCTCTCTCTCTCTCTCTCTCTCTCTCTCTCTATCTATCTATCTATCTATCTATATATATATATATATATATATATATGTGTGTGTGTGTGTGTGTGTGTGTGTGTGTATGCGCAACTGCGGCCTCGGGCTCAAGTATACGTATACATAATTGCGACCTCGGATCCAAAATGCATACCGCATAAACTGCGGCCTTAGGCCCAAAAATGCATAAAGCATAAATTGCGGCCTCAAGCCCAAATACAGGTGTTCAACATTCAGGAACTGAGAATCAACTGCAATACACTGAGTTACGTGATACTGGAATACTGGATCGCACTGAGTTACACAATACTGGATTACTGGATCATATTGAGTTACATAATACTGGAATACTGAATGGGACTAGACTGAGACATGTATTCTTGAAGTGATTATGAATATTGAAACTTCATCTGTTTATGGCATACTGAGTAATCTATACAAAAACTCGGGGGCATCAAGCCCAAGTCTATATTGAATACGCACTGAGCTCAAAATGTTCATAATGAAAGTGGTGAACGAGTTATGAAGCTAGAGAATAGAAGTTCTGCAACTATTCAAGGAACTAGGCTAAACTATATTTCTGAGGCAATTAGTAACGTCGTAAAAGAAATGTAGTGTTAGGAGAATCATTAAAATTCCCAAACATAGAGAGTTAGCCTCACATACCTTAACTTCCTACTCTTGAGTGTAACACAACGTTTGTCAACCCCTTTCAACTTTAATCTGTAGCAATACAAGTCAAAAGGATTCCATATTAGCTATGATGTTTATGTTTTGGTCATTTAAGCATCTTATCAAACACTTGGTGAGAATAAAGCTTCATAGTCCTTATTAATGGTGTCTCTACATCCAACAACACATTCTCTTGTTCCTATTTAAATTCTAAAGTCTCAAACGATTATAATTAACACTATTCTTCATCATCCTAAAGTAAACAACACCCTTAACCAATAATCAACAATCAATACCCCAACTCTATAATCGTTCATGATTTTCTATCAAACCCATCAAATCATATCTCATGAAATAGAGTTTGTAATCATTAATTCAATGATAGAATTAATTAGAGGGCGAAAATATTACCTTTTTGACATTCAAACTTTTTGAATTCGAGTTCTAGGCTTCCTTCTCGTAAGAATGATGTACCAATCTAATATCTAATGATATGGAGGGTTTACCCATGTTAATAAGATATTGGAAAATTGAAATTAACTTAGAATCACCATTAGAACGTATCTTGGGTGGTGGAGGGACCCTTAAGGAGTTAGGTTTTTGAGAGCTTTACTTTCTAGAGCAAGTTTTTATGTTTTGGGGCTGTGGGGGACGAAATAGGGCTAAAAAATGACTTCCCAAGTTGACCACTACGTCCCAGTAGGCCTGACCGTGGTCCCAACCACGATAAATTGCTAGAGCACTGCCTCACGACTGCGGTCACGGTCAAACGCGGCCGAACACGATGGTTACGTACTATTCTATAAAACGAGCATAAAGATTTTCATAGAGCTTCGTTTAGGATCCACAATGTATCGTTGGAAAGCTATTTCAAAGACCTAAAACTTTCATGCTTTGAGTTTTCCCAAATTCCTTACACATTTTTACTAAACCGTGCTGGAAGACATACCTTTTGCAAACTTAGTCGATTTTATCAAATCTTATGCACCTCACTTTCCATTTTAATTTTGAAACAACTATTTTCATCCATAGTCATCCCGATGGGACTTCACATGTCCGAAATATAACCTTACTACTCTTTTAACTCATTTATACCTAAGTTAAATGTACGAGGTGTTACATTATCTCCCCCTTGGGATCATTCGTCCTTGAATGATTGTCCTGACTGTAACTTCTGCTAACTCCGGACCTTAAACGAGTATGGTGGAAACATGAACTTTCATTAGCACTTGTATACTAAACTCAATGAATACATAATTACTGAACGGTTGCGATACTGAGTTGAATGACTACTGCATTGACTGAATATTGGTCTGTCATAGATACATGAATACTGAACTAACATGGATATATGAATATTGAACTGACATGAATATTTGAGAAATCTGAGCACTAAGCTGGCATGAATGTCTAAGTATTGGACTAACTTGACCAGCTAAGTAATGAGTTGACATGAGTATGTGAATACTGAACTAACATGAGTATCTAAGTACTGAAACTAACATGAGTATCTGAGTGCTGAATTGACATGAGCATTTGCGTACTGAAAACTTGAATGTTATAACACGACGCGTGAAATACTAGCTCTACCACCACTAATTATGGTGGCAACTCCAACTCATAAGCTAATTGACCGATCCTTTGCAAGATTTTATATGGCCCAATATAGAAAGGAATATGCATCACCTCCTTCCTAAATCTCATAATGCCTTTCATAGGATTAACTTTCAGAAACACCCAATTATCCACTTGAAACTCTAGGTCACTATGGCGCATGTTTGAATAGGACTTTTGGCGGCTCTGAGCTATTTTTAAATGCTCTTGAATAAACTTAACTTTCTCTATAGTCTGATAGACCAAATTTGATCCCAACAACTCCAGTTCTCCAGCTTCGAACCAACCAATTGGTGATCTACACCTTCGCCCATACAGAGCTTCATACGGTGCTATATTGATATTAGAGTGGTAGGTTATCATTAGCAAGGTCAATGAGAGGTATGTGATTATCCCAATTACTTTTAACATCAAGGACATATCCTCAACTGTTTGAATAATGCACTCTGCCTGGCCATCTTTCTAAGGATGAAAAATTTGTGCCTAATTGAGGATGGTAAAAGGAGGAGAAGAAACACTGGAACACATCTTGTTCTTAAGATAGTGAAATGCTCGACAAGTCAGAATAACTTTGATACTATAGAAAAACCAAGATGCTCCGAGCTTCTTAAGCCTGCAATCTGCATGAACCTTCTTTTAATCCACTAAACAGAATAATTTTATTAATGGTATAGATCCAAATCAAAGAGTAGACCATCAAACTTTTAAAGTTCCATCAGTGCTTTAATTTTAACTTTGAAAACTACAAAATATTGTAATCATTTTGTATGAGTCATTTCAAAGCTTGCTTTCTGCTGTGAATTGTCTCAAAACATTTAGTGCTAAGTTTTTTTTTTCATTTGATGATATCCTGCTATATGGTGTCCCATAACATTTTTTCTTTAGAGTAGCCATTTCTTGAGATTCCGTCAAAATCATTTAACTTGTGTAGTATGATTGTGCCCTTTTCTGAGTCTTGAATGTTTTCTTCCATAAACTCGTATCTGTTTGGTCAGTAGAATCTGAGCAGAAGGATAGAATTCTATCGGTCAAAATTGGCTAAGATCTTATATGTGTTAGAAAATTTAAAATATGTGTTTTCTTAACATATGAAAATGATGTTAGCTCATGCCCTATATGTTAAATGTTTGCGTCAAGTCTAGCGAGTGGCTAGACATGTAAGTTCTATATTGTATCTTGGGGAGATCAGTAAAATTCAGATGTATATATAGTTGCTTAATTTCAGAGACTAATAAGTAGCTAGCTAATCATTTTTCTTTTGTTATATATTGCATATCTAAATTGGAAGTGGAGGAGTGCCTATTTTCAGAATTTGGATTCTGTTGGAACATGAAGTTATGAATGAAGATAGTTGAGATATATATAGCTTTGAATTACTTTACTTTAAAAATTGAAGAGATGTACATGCATCTCATTGGTGCAATCAATGATTAATCACTTCAAAAGTTTGCCTTAACCTAAGTTGTTATACTAACTCTCCGACATTAATCAACAAAGTATCCATCTACTATATCATGAACATATCGAGATGTACGCTGCAAATAGATATAAAAATAATTATTCACATTCAATATGATTAGAATACGCACCTATGAGATGCATGTGGATTTTAGTTGAATGTTACATCTGCATCTCATAGGTACAGACTTGCTTCTACTAACTACAGTGCAGTTTATCTTAATAGTAAATTTTTTTTAATCTTAATGCTCAAATTTTATCTTAGAGCTGTTTATCTTAATGCTGAAATTTTGTATGTAGTGCACTTACGGTACATGCGTTAAAGTGATCTTGTATTTTTTTTGTGTAATAGCAGGGACAAGGTTCTTAAACAATAGAGACAACCAAGAAGGGGCTTCAAGGCACTTAGTATTTTTCTCTTTTGGGATGTATATGCATATAATTACAATGAAGTATTATGCATTATATATGTAATTCTCATTTTAGTAATTGAAGTATTTAATATCTTAATTAAGATATTCTTTTGGTGTTTGTAAAATACTATTGGATGCGTTTATATAATTTTGGTCATTACAATTTCTGAATTAAATATGTTTCAATGGTGACAAAATTTCATTCTGCAATATTGAAGTTGCCATTGATTGTTTAATAGTTTTTGTAGCAATTATCATTGCCACTAGATGTCATTTTGCAGCAGCGAGCTCATAGTCGCCACTGATTATTGAGTTTTTTGTGGCGACATCAATTGCTGCAATATGAGAATTACTGGTAATAGCCAATTGTTTTTGTGGCGACTTCAATTGTTACTAAAAGCAACTCTCTAGCATCGAGCTCATAGTCGCCATTGATTATTAAGTTTTTTGTGGTGACATCAATTGCTGGAATATGAGAATTGCTGGTAATAGCCAATTGTTTTTGTGGCGACTTCAACTGCTACTAAAAGCAACTCTCTAGTAGCAGTTAAAGGCTGGCACTGATAGTTATTTATTTATTGTGGTGACAATTGTCGCTACTAAAAGCCACTCTTCAGTGGCAACTTGCCCCTGAATCATTTCATGGAACATAATTTGTGGCAACTTGGCATACTTTTTGTGGCGTCATTGTCGCCATTAAATTGTGACTTTTTGTGGCGATAATTTGTAGTCGTCACAAATAATGTTTAGTAATGGATTGAGGTGCAGCAAGTCCAATGTCGCTGCTGTAAACATTTTGCGGCGAGTTTTAATGATTTAGTAGCGACTGAGGTCGCCGCTAAAAGGAACATTTCTTGTAGTGATGTCTTGGTAGTTAACTATTTATATGAGTGGCTGACACACACATATTGTGATGACCCGGCCTATCATCACGTGAGTTACCGCCCTATTTTCCCCGTTATATGCTCATTCATGTTTTAATATTTGTACTTGGTGAATTTGAGTTAATTCGGATCGAGTTTGGTAGGAAATGGGACAATTAGTCTCTTTAATGAAGAAATAATTTGGAAAAGTCAACCGGATGTTGACCTGTGAGTTAGAGGGCTCGGAATTGATTTCTGGTGGTTCGGTTAGCTTCGGGAGATGATTTATGACTTAGGAGTGCGATCAGAATTTAATTTGGAGGTCCGGTGTAGAAATAGGCTTGAATTGGCGAAGGTTGAATTTTGGCGAATTCCGGTGATAGGTGAGATTTTGATACGAGGGTCGGAATGGAATTCCGAGAGTTGCAGTAGCTTCGTTAGGTGATTTTGGATATGTCCGCAAATTTTCAGGTCATTCGGACGTCGTTTGGTCAGGTTTTAGATTAAATGAGAATTTTGAAAGTTTTAGTTCAACTTAAGCTTTGATTTGATGAAAATGGATGATTTTGATGTTAATGTTAGTGATTTTATGGTTCGAGCAAGTTTGAATGAGATAACGGAACATGTCTATACTTTTGGTTGAGGTCCCGGGGACCTCAGATGTGTTTCGGATGCCCAACGGGTCATTTTTGGAAGATTTTTGTTGTTTTGAGCATAAACCTGTAATGATCCAAAGGTCCATTTTTAGTTCCAGAGATCGAAATTTGATTTCGAGACTTCCAGAATTTAAATCATGAATTATAGGACTGATCTGGAAATTTTGGTTTTATTTCCTCAAGTCGCGATTGAGTTTTTGACGCGAAATATGAGTTAATTGTTTAACGAGCGAAATGGGTATTGAACTGGGCAAATGAGCTCCGAATTCAGTTTCGATTGAAGAGTTGTGTTTGTATTATTATTTGTGACTCATAGGAATAAGAATCGTCAAATTCCGAGTTCGTATGATGGAGTTATAGCACTTTTAGTGAAAATAAAACTGCTGTATTTTTTTTATAGCACTGTGAACAGTAGTTATGAATAGTGTTCATGAACAGTATCCATGAATAGTGCCGTGAACAGTACCCCGTAACAGTATCCGTGAACAATACCCGTGAAAAGTACATACGGGTGAACAGTAACACGGGGTGAACAGTACTTCCGAAAAATTCTGGGCAGAATGTTTATTCATCCGCGAACCAAACATATTTTCACCATTTTTGAGCAAAACTTGAGAGCTTTTGGACGGGAATTGAAGGGGTTTCGACTGGGAATC
>MU752742.1:53328-65002 GCA_026770625.1 Nicotiana glauca | reverse complement strand
TGTGCAGATGCAGGTATTTGTTACCCGGTAGCGGGTTTGAGCTGATTGGAGATTTGCTACTATAGTTGAGCCAGGTGACCGCCAGCGTCCACGGCACCGGATTTTCTATCCTTTTTACTTTTAAAAATTCTGTATTGTACACTATTAGTCTTGTAAAGGTATTTGGACTCCTTTAGATGCTCATGACTTGTGACACCCCGGTCGGGTTGTATTGTGATTAAATTAATAGTTTTAATGCCAATGAGTTATATTTTCTATTCATTTATGTTTGATAGCTGTTAAAGAGATGATTTGGGGTTGTTGGCTGGCCTTGTCTTCACGATAGGCGCCATCACTGCCGGGTATGGGATTTGGGTCGTGACACATATAAAGGAAACTCCACTAGACATGGCTTCATAGTCTCCCTACTCTTGAATCTAGGGCTCTGATACCAAGTTTTGTCATGCCCCGAACCTAGGCCTAGACGTAACACGACACTCTGTGCCTAACTACATGTGACCGAGCGAACCAACTGCTGGCTGAATCAACACGTGATATCATAACATACTGAATATGGAAGATAAAATAACACATGCTAATATACTAAAAGTCTGGATGATATAAATCAAAGTGCGGAAATACTAAAACAAATCTGAAACATATACTATCACGACCCCAGTTCGCCCTCTGTGAACATGTCGTGATGGCACCTAGTTCCTATAACTAGGTAAGGCTAACATTTGTGGAACAACAAGATTACTTGCGGAATAAAGTATTTAAAAATGAACAATTAAAACAAAACTGTATAAAAGATGCCGCTCGGCATATATTACTCAATAATGCGAAAGTCTACAACATCACCCCAAAATCGGAAACTCACAGGAACACAAGATAATGGAAGGTAAATACATTGCCCTAACTCCAAAATGTCTAAAACAAACAGTACGAAAGGAAAAGCTAACTGCTAAAGCTAGAATAAGAAAGAGACTCCTGGTCTGCGGATGCGGAAGATGTACCTCGAAGTCTCTGCTAGATCCCTCCGCTGCGAGGATAATACGCTTGGGAAGAGCTACCTGGATCTGCACATGAAAAACATGCACAAAAAAAGGGCATGAGTACACCACAGCGGTACTCAGTAAATGCCAAGCCTAACCTCGATTGGGTAGTGACGAGGAAAGGTTAGGGCCCTACTGAGATAAAACATAATAAATGATAGGATAAGAAGAAATAGTGTAGATAAAGTCTACAATGAGAATCTAAGCAGGATAAATAAGGGAAACTGTAATAGAAAGAAAAAACAATCAATATAAGGAATACTGCTCACAACAGGAAATAATAGCCGGGGATCTCTTAGTATCCCGAGGATCTCTTGGTAACCTTATCACATACGCGAGATATCTCTTGGTATCCCGAGAATCTCTTGGTATCCTCAATAGTGAGTCGGGGATCTCTTGGTATTCCAAGGATCTGTTGGTATCCTCAATAGCAAGTTAGGGATCTCTTGGTATCCTCAATATCAAGTCGGGGATCTCTTGGTATCCCGAGGATCTCTCGGTATCCTCAATAGCTAGTCGGGGATCTCTTGGTATCCTCAATAGAGATCCCGAGGATCTCTTGGTATCCTCAATAGTAAGTCAGGGATCTCTTGGTATCCCGAGGATCTCTCGGTATCCTCAATAGTTAGTCGGGAATCTCTTGGTATCCCGAGAATCTCTTGGTATCCTCAATAGAAAGTCGGGGATCTCTTGGTATCCTCAATAGAAAGTCGGGGATCTCTTGGTATCCTCAATAGTGAGTCGGGGATCTCTTGGTATCCCGCACCCTCAGTCCAGAACATAACACGAGCAGGGGATCTCCCGGGATGCCGTCCCGTAGTCCCAAATTTAAAGCACGCAATAACAGCTCAAGAATATTGGAATAAATGCTCAACTCGTAACAAGTAACAGTAAAATTCTAGCCTAAAATACTTCACGTAATACAAACAAAGAAAATTTAAGCAATTAGGCAGGTAAGTCAACTAAGCACGCTCCTCTAAACTATCACAGGCTAAGATCGCAATTAGAGTAAAACATGTAAGAAAAGAAACTCAATTTAAATACTTCAAATAAAACCGAAATTTCAACAATTAGCTCAAGCACGCGCTCGTCACCTCACGTACAAGGCATTCAATTATCAAATATTGTATCCTAAGGGGAAAGGTACCCCACACAAGATTAGACAACTCACTTACCTCAAACCGGCTCAAAAATCAACTAGAAACCACGCCTTTGCCACGAGTATCCGACTCCAAATGGTACAAATCTATTCAATTCAATTACATTAGTAACTAACATCTCAAGCAACTGATTCTATTATTTAATTTAAAGCTAAGGCATGAAATTAGGTAAAATGACCAAAACACCCTTCAGGCGAATGACTCAGAATCAAATAATTTTCACATTTTTAGAACCCTCGTACTCTCACAAGTCTAAGCATATAAAAATCTACCAAATCGGAGGTCAAACACCCACTCAAAACTCAACAATTTAGTCTATGAAGTTTCTTCCAATTTTCCCAATATTTGGTCCTACATTCGAATTTAAATGATGGATTTAACTACATAATGATGGAATATAACTAGAAGGGATTAGAGAAATGCTACCCAATAAACTCCTCTTCAAAACCCACTCAGAATCGCCTTTTCCCGAGCTCAAATTGATTTTTCCAACTTTTGAAACTAAACCCTCGAATTTCATAGTTCATAACAGCGATTTCCACTTCTGCGGTCAAGGTGCGGTCCTGCTTCTGCGGCTTACCCTTAAGTGCCCAAGTTCCTCTTCTGTGGTCTCATACTGCACCTGCGGATTCCACTTCTGTGGAATATATACCGCTTCTGCGGTTTCAAACAAATAGCCCAGGGCCGCATCTGCGATGATGATCTCGCAGGTGCGTAACCGTATCTGCGGTTAAAATTCCGCACCTGCGTAAAATTGAGGGAGCACCAAATTCCTCTCCTACAATGGCCAGGCCGCTTTCGCGGCTCCGTACCTGTGGAACCCAAACCGCAGGTGCGGTTATGATAGGTACCAGAAAAAAATCTTCAGCAGCCCTTCAACTCCAAAACCTCCCGTCACCCATCTGAATTCACCCCGAGGCCTTAGGGACCTCAACCAAAAGCACCAATAACACCTAATACCTCATTCAAATTTGTACCAATCCTTAAACCACCTAAAATAACGTCAAAAACTCGATTAAATCAAGGATTTGAGCCTAAGAACTTCCAATTTCATCAAAATACACTTTCGATCAAAAACCTAACCAAAACACGTCCAAATGACTTGAAATTTTGTACACACATCCCAAATGACATGATGGAGCTACTGCAACTTCCAAAATTCCATTCCGACCCTCGGATCAAAAACTCACTATCGGACCAGAAACTTCAAAAATTCACACTTCGGCATTTCAAGCCTAAATTAGCTACGAACCTCCAAAATACATTCTGAACATGCTCCCAACCCCGAAATCACCTAACAGAGCTAACAGAACGATCAGATTTCCATTCTGAGGCCGTCTTCACACTGTTCCGACTACGGATCACTTTCCAACTCTTAAGCTCTCATTTAGGGACTAAGTGTCCCAAAACTCTCTGAAACTCAACACCGAATGTCCCGGCAAACCAAAATAATAGAAATGAACTTAGGGGAAGCAGTTAATAGGGGATCAAAGCGTAAATTCTTAAGACAACCGACCGAATCATCACATATACGTAGCTAACATTGCTTAACATAAAAAGCCTGAGACTCTGTCGAACTGTTACTCTAGTCTATGAAGCCAATAATTTGTACTGAAAATACTAACTGTCTGAAAATACTGAAGACTGTAGTAATGATAATGCCCCGAAAGAACTTGAGATCACCAAATAGCTTGTACGAGAATCCTAGCGCTCTGAATCATCAACCTGTAAATCATTACCTGCATCGTGAAAAGCAGGCCCCAAGCAAAAGGAACGTCAGTACATTTGAATTACACTGGTATGTAAAGCAACTAAAAGAAAGAATTATAAATGCTAAAACTGAAACTAAGATGATAACTGAGAATTGATAATGGGTATTGAAATGATAACTATCGAAAAAAAACTGAAACGATACCTGATAATTGATAACTAAAAAGATAACTGATAACTGAAATGATAACTAATAACTGATAATTGATAACTGAACTGATAACTGATAATTGAACTGATAACTAAAATGATAACTGATAACTAACTGAACAAAGGAAGTATGGATGTGAATACTCCCTCTTCTGAATAATGAACAACCTGTTTATTTGAATAAGCTACATCCTCAGGCCCAATGTATATGTGCACAAGCTATGGCCTCAGGCCGAAGTATAAGTATACATAACTACGGTGTCAGGCCCAAAAATGCATAAAGCATAAACTATGGCCTCAGGCCCAAACATTCATAAAACATAAACTATGGCCTCAGGCCCAAGTATGCACAAAACATATAAACTACGGCCTCAGGCCCAAATATAAGTGTTCAACATTCAGGAACTGAGAATCAAACTGCAATACATGATAGTGAAATATTGAATCACAACTGAGTTACGTGATACCAAAATACTAGACCACATTGAGTTACATAATACTGGAATAATGAATAGGACTAGACTGAGACATGTATTCTTGAACTGATTATGAACACTGAAACTTCAATTGTTTATGGCATACTGAGTAATCTATACTAAGACTCGGGGGCATCAAAGCCAAGTCTATATTGAATACGCACTGTGCTCACAACATTCAGAATGAAAGTGGTGAGCTAGTTATGAAGCTAGAGAATAGAAGTTCTGCAACTATTCAAGGAACTATGCTTAACTATATTTCTGAGGCAATTAGTAATGTCATAAAAGAAACGTAGTGTAGGGAGAATCATTAACATTCCCAAACATAGAGAGTTAGTCTCACATACCTTAACTTCCTGCTCTTGAGCGTAATACAACATTCACAAACTTTTTCAACTTTAATCTATATCAATACAAGTGAAACGGATACCATATTAGCAATAATTCTCATGTTTTAGTCACTTAAGCATTTTCTCAAAAACTTAGTGACATAAAAACTTCATAGTCATCATTACTGGTGTTTATACACACAACAAGTCATTCTCTTGATCCTAGATAAATTCTAAAGTCTCAACTTATTATAATCAACATCATTCTTCATCACCAATAAGGTAAACAACACCCTTAACCAATAATCAACAATCAACATCCTTAACCTATAACCGTTCACGCTTTTCTATCAAATCAATCAACTCATATATCATGAACTACGGTTTATAATCATTAAACCGGTGTTAGAATAAATTAGAGGGTGAAGACATTACCTTTTTGAAGTTCAATACCATTGAATTCGAGTTCTAGGATTTCTTCTCTCAACAATGATATCCTAATCGAATATCTAATGATATGGAGGTTTACCCATGTTAATAAGATGTTGAAAAATTAAAATTAACTTAGAATCACCATTAGAACTTACCTTGGGTGGTGGAAGGAGCCCCTTAAGGAGTTAGGTTTTTGAGAGTTCCCTTTCCAGAGCAAGTTTTTTTATGATTTGGGGCTGTGGGGGACGAAATATGGCTTTAAAACGACCACCCCCCCACGAGTATTTCCATGCACCTGAAGACCTGGCTACACTACTAACTACGCAAAACGGCAGTAATACTGCCTCAAAAGAAGCGCGTCCATGCTATAGGGCGTGCATAACGCATATTGTTATGTAAAATGCGCATACTTTTTGCAAAGAGATCCGTTCGGGATCCATAATATATCGTTAGAAAGCTATTTCAAAGACCTACAACTTTCATGCTTTGAGTTTTTCCAAATTCCTTATAACTTTTACTAAATCCTGCTGGAATAAAGACCTTCTACAAACTTAGTCGATTTTTCCAAATCTTATGTACCTCATTTTCCATCTCGATTTTGAAATAACTATTTTACCCATAATCATCCCGATGGGACATTACATGTCCAAAATATAACCTTACTACTCCGTTAACTCACTCATACCTAAGCCGAATTTACGAGGTGTTAAATATAGTGAATTAAATACATGAAAGACGGCTAGAGTATAGATACACAATAATTCGACAGCAACGTAAAAGAAACCAAGCAAAAGCAAAGAAAAGATATTAACCAAGTAGGGACTTAAGAATAAAGTCTATATTAAATATTCAAAAAGATAAATCTAAATTATATGAAAGGAAACATATTCATTACATTATAGTTGGCTACTCATAATCACTAGAATACTTTATGTCTTGCTAATAAAGATACTTGAAATATCTTAGTTTAAGTATAGGTAGCATAATAGGCTTTAGGAATTAGTATTTTGAGTTTAATTACTTATTGGCTTGTAACAGTTTTCATAATTCCATGGCCCAATGAAAAATTTAATGATTTATAGTTTTAAACTTACTATATAAATATATTTTTCACATGTAAAAATTATTTGGTACGGATCAGTATTTTTTGGTATATTTTTTATAAAATAAAAAACCTACCCTAATTATTGGTACGGTTATAGATTTATATAAAAACCTATGGTTTCTTTAAAGGAAACCTAAAAATCGGTTCGGTATGGTACAGTTCGGTCGGTTTAGTCGGTTTTTAAATATCCGTTGACACCCCTAACATCAACAATACAGATGAATACATCAGAAATTACCCTTTCTTCTAGTGTATCCGAGCTTTTACTTGCTTCAACCTCCTTCCCCTTGACAGATGAAGCTTGAGCAATATGTTTATTCCTCTTATCTGCAATGGGAAGTCTTGTTTCATTCAATGGTTTCTCAACTTGGGTTTCTTTAAAACAGTCATGGCAAGATTTTATTCTCTTCTCCAATGCCATATTTTTGACTAAACCTGCATCCAATTCCCCTTGAGTGATTTGCAAGGAGAATGAGGGCCCATCGAAAATGATAATTTTAGTGGGTATACCTCTGGTAATTAACTTGCGGGATGTTGAATCAGATATTGTGAGAATACAGATGGATAATGTTGATTGGAGAAAAATAGGTGAGTAGAGATGTTGAGAATAAACAAAAATAGCAAAAATCTAAAAATTTAAATACTTATCACACTAATTATAAAAACAAATAACAATAATAGAGAGGAAATTAGGGTTCATACTAAGAATGGGGAAGTAGGAAGCGGTGTGAGTGAGAGGTTTATCTGGTTTTGAGCATGTTTATAGTATTGAAAAGTTTTTATGAAACACGGTAATTATGAGAGAGAGAAATCTTAAAAAGGAGAGAGAAAAATAAAAAATAGTGTGTTTAGTGGCTTGAGAGTAGGAGATAACCAAAATTAGAAATTTTGCTATAAACACTAAAAGGTATCTATAGAATATAATTTTTTAAAATGATATTTATTTAAAATAAATAAGGTGTTAACCGTTGCTATATAAAGTAAAAATTCCGAAATTTTAACTTTGGGGGTCCAGTAGATCGACATATGAAGAGGTAAAGAAACAACTGTATTCTATAAAGAAGGCCCATAAAGAAATGTAGAGAACTTTCTAATTGGAGTTTTGGCAGAAAATAACCCTAGTTATAGATATTGGCATCAAATAGTCAATAAATGTATATCACAATAATAATAATAATAATATATATATATCACACCTTTTTTTTTCTTCTTTGTCTATACTAACATGTATATTAAAATTTTATTTTCATTCTTTGTATATAAATAATATTATTCTTTGTCTGTCAATAATATAAAATTATATTTATAGTTATTGCTGCCTTTATATAAATGTAAATCACAATAAAATATTGTATTATTTTTATATCACAGTGTATAGCACATCGGACATATGTATACCAAAATAGATATCATAAGTTTATTTTCCTTCATTGTATATATCAAATTAATTTTCTTTGTATACTAAAATATTATTTACTCCCAAAGTTATATTTATTATTTTAATATTTTAGAACTTGCTTAAACATGATATATCAAAAATTTATTTCCCTTTTTAATCAATAATTAATAATTATATTATTTGTATATCACAGTGTATAACCTAATAATAATGTGTATATCAAAAAAATTATTAACATTTTATTTTCTTTCTTTGTATAACACATTTCAAATTGAAAACTCAAGTTCAAGACGACTCCACTTGTGTATCCCTTATTGTAACCCGTGTATATCTCTATGTACACCAGTGATATCTCATGTATATTATGTGTATCTGTATATATCCATGAAAATTTATGTTATATATATGATATACAATGTGATATACACATGCGTCCATAAAAATATTATGTTGTATACCGATATACAAAGTGATATACATAGAAGTCCTTAAAAACTTGTGTGATATACACTGATGTACACAATATATGACGTGATATATACATGCCGCAGTTGGATTTTTAGGTCTTATTTTTTGCCCGAAACCAGTCTAAATTACTTCTAATCTTGCTCAAATTTTGTATATAGCCTCGTTTAGGTATTTTCAACCAATGTTAACCACACCCACTCATTAAATCAACCAAAAAAAGGAAGAGAGGAGAAAAATAAAGTTGAACTATATTTTCTCTCTCTTAGTTTTTGCTAATCTTGCTCAAATTTTGTATATAACCTCATTTAGTATTTTCAACCAATTTCAATCACACCCACTCTTTCAATCAAACTAAAAAAAAAAGAGCGAGAGAAGAAAAACAAAGTTAAAATATATTTTTTCTCTCTTAGTTTTTGCTTCTAATTTTTTCTGATGTGAGATCAACCTTATCTTTTAATCACATTGATTATTTTTGCATAATTTGCAAGAATTTTTTGCTAAACTATGAGAGAAAAAGAGAAGAGATAGAAGAAAAAAATACAAAGAGAGAAAGGGGGAGAGAAGACAAAATAAGCATGTAATTTTTTTTAGAGAGAATATAAAAGAGAATAGTTTTTTTTTTTTTTTTTAGGATTTAGCTATATAATGCCAATTATTTGGGGCTATCTTTGTCAAACCTAATGTAAGGCTAAAAAATTGCCAATTCCTATTATGGGTTGTTATAGGATGCCAATTTTTCTTTCTAATTTCCAAACATTCTCAATTGTGGACAAATACTTAGGCCCGTTTGTTCATAAAAAAAAAATCTTTTTTTGCAAAAAAAAAAAAAACATTTCAACAATGTGTTCGTGCATAAAATTTTGCAAGTTATAAGAAATTTTTCAAAATTTCAGAAAAACCTTTTTCCCCACCCATAAAATTGCAATATTTTTTCAAGTGAAATGTATGTCCAAACATACTTTCAAATTCCAAATACCATTTTACAACTTAGCTCCAAATATTACTTTATTTCAAAAATTACAATTCTTATTTCCAAGCGCCTAATTAGAGCCTGTTTGGACATAAGAATATTTTTACTTTTCTCAAAAAATTCACTTTTTTTCAAAATTGGTGTTTGACCATGAAAATTTTAATTTTCACTTGAAAATAAATTTTGGAAAATTAAAAAATAATCCAAAATTATTTTCAAGTCCAAACACAACTCTAATTTTCAAATAAAATTTTCACTTGGAGAAATTCTATATTTTTGTTGGTATTTTACAATTCTTATGTCCAAACGCCTACTTAGAGCCCGTTGGGCTTTGTGGGGCTCTTTACATTTGAATTTATTTTATTTTTTTTCGAAATCACTATTTAGCCATAAAACTTCTAATTTTTTACTCAGATCACTCGAAAAACTCTAAAAATAATCAAAATTATATTCATGTCCAAATACTACTTTAATTTCAAATACCATTTTCACTTGAAAATCTTTTATTCTTTTTTGGAATTTTACAATTCTTATGTCCAAACGCCCACTTAGTATATTCCTCAAGGAAAATTATTGTGTGGAAACGTGAACTAAATCTTCAAGATGTATTTCCAATTATTC
The DNA here is from genome assembly GCA_026770625.1 of Nicotiana glauca. Taxonomy (NCBI): domain Eukaryota; kingdom Viridiplantae; phylum Streptophyta; class Magnoliopsida; order Solanales; family Solanaceae; genus Nicotiana; species Nicotiana glauca. Next base: position 55,088 of record MU752742.1, on the reverse strand, counting down.
ATCAGGCAATCATACATATTGATTTTATATTCAGACGATATATGCATATGGTAAATACAACCTAATCAGTTTGGTTCCCTTAAGTTTAAAGTTAACTTAAATCGAACTATGAACATATACGTCATGTCAAATCCTTATTTTATATTTTTCAAAATCTAAGCAAAACAACAATAACAACAACAACAACAACAACAAAAAACCTAGTCATTTCCAACAAGTGAATTTATCAAAATCTAAGTGCGATAAAAATACCAAAAGAATAATATCAAACGGATATTCAAGTGCAACATGGTTTGGGGAATGCATTTATATAGCATAGAATGGTCGTGTAGGCTCCCATTTCCCACGCTACATGCTGACTTGATCATTGTGCACCATAGGCCGACTCATCAGTAACCTTGAAGTGCCTTGCTAAGGGCTATACACTAGACCACCCCTAGTGACATAGTCCAACGTCAAAAGTCACGCCCGAAGACATATGACAATGGCATAGGTCGCACCCAGCGATATAGGCCTACGACATAGACCACCACTAATGACATATCTTAGTGACGTAAGAATCCGTGTGACGCATACTAATGGACTTGTCCTCGAGTTGATCACATACATAAACCACGTCGTGCAAACATCGAAAGAACATATAATACTAAAAACAAGGCCATGCTTTTTGGTGTTCATTTGGCTTACCAAGTCCTGGGGAATATGCAGCCTTGTGTCGTGTACCATGAACCAGTGAACCTTGCACCTAACCAAGACCTTTGGCATATCTCTATTCTACTCCTATAATTTCTACTCAATGCTTCTATCGAGATTCGATCTCTGGTGGTTGAGGCACTAGATTCAAGTAGTTAAATGGAGCAAGCTAGACAACAAACACAATTTTTTTATCAATAAGTAGAAACTTTTAATCATTAATAATGTTCACTAATGTTTCTCCCTCTTTTCCTTAAATTGAATTTCAAATATTGTAATTGAAATCAAAAGTTGCATTACCACGAGATTTCCACCAAGCAATCCTTTTAGAGAAAGGCAATGTCTTTTTCACACATATGAACCAAAAAAGATTTCAAGTATTTCTCCTTTGAGAATAATATGAACTAACAGTACACCAGTTCATATAACTGATGATGGGCTAAATTGTATAATATAGTCTATATATATATATGCTCTAAATTAAGAAGGATTTACTGTCATATGAGTATAATTAATGTAAAAGTTAGCTCTAATTGTGATTTTAATGTTTCACAGGAGTTAATTAATCAATTGAGAGTTTATGATGGTAATCAAGTGAAAATTTGAGCAACAAGAACGAAACAGCAAAAACCCCACTAGCGCAGGCATTAGCGCGGGTATTAGCGCGCCCGCGCTAGTCCAGAATTCCGGGCAGAATGAAACCTCATATGCGCAGGCATTAGCGCGGGATTAGCACGCCCGCGCTAGTCCAGTTCCGAAAAAATAATGATTAAGGGAAAATTTTATCAAATGGGGTGGAATCCACTAAGGAATAAAGAAGAAAAAGTTGCATAATGGAAGAGATCAGATTTTATGTGCAAGAGGTGAAGATATACTATTCATTCTAGAGAGAAGAATCCATGGGAGACTCTTAAAGCTAAGGAGGAGAAGGAAGAATATTACCTTGAAGCAAGAATTAAAAGAGTTTTCTTCAACCCTTCTTTTAGTTGTTTGTTCATATTATGTTTAAGCTTATTATTGTTGAGATTTGTATGAACATGAGTGGCTAAAACATCTATTATTCTGGG
>MU752742.1:19583-41691 GCA_026770625.1 Nicotiana glauca | reverse complement strand
TAATTACACACAACAATCATCTTGATACTTGATAATTTAGTTGTTATTTAAGATAATAATTAGCATAATTAAACATCTTGAATTCGAATTTGGCTTGACGACATAACAATATTGGCGCGTTAGTGGGTAGTTGATATAAGTTTCTGTGGGTTCGACACTCGACTTATCACTTTATTACTTGTACGACCACGTATACTTGCGTGTGCGTTTGGGACCAACAGTAACATAGAGTTGCAAAATATTTGCATATGGGGTTTTATGTCTTCGATGGTTATACGTCGAAGACATAAAACCATTAGGCAATTACTCTCTAGAGGAATTATCACAATTGACTACGTAAAGTCAAGCTATATTATATGTCGGATCCACTTATGAAAGGCCTAACTAGAGAGGTAGTTGAGAAATCATCTAGGGAAATGGTACTATGGCTGAGGACAAGTCATATTGATCAAGTCCATATTGATCATCACCCACTTCCACATTGGGTGATGCATCATACTCATTACATAGCCATCACATGGTGACTTTCACCATATGGATTAGGGTAAGTGTTCTATACTTGTTTTTAATTATATTTCGTGAATCTATCTTCATTTTTGAAAATTGGATTGTGAATTTTAAAAAGAAATTGGGGGTTTTTGCCTCAAATTTCATTGAGTGAATTTTTGAGTTTTGAACGTCGATTCAGAGTCAGATTTGAGTGAAACTAGCATGGTTGGAATCATAATTGAATGGGTTGTTGAATTTTATGAGTTTTGTTGGGTTTCGAAGTGCGGGCTTGGCTTTGAATTTTAGTCACAACCCAAACTAAGGGCTATGATGAGTGCCCAATTCCTACCTGTCGAACACCCCAAACCATGCGTCTAAGATATAAACATAAATTAAGGGTAGGTCATGAATAACATCTGTTAATAAACTGCTGAATTACGTGAATAACATACATAAGGAAAACATGTCTAAAAGACATATATACATATACATGCAAAATACGGTAGGACAAACCGACAAGGTTGCTATAGACAACTATATATCCAAAACTAAAAGCCGACAATGCCACGTACTATCTAACTAAACATAACTGTCTATATATCTCTAATAAAGTGTACAACTATACAAAGTATGGGTCTGGGCCGCGGAGTTCCCATACATGTATATAAGCATAATGTATCAAAACCCAAAGCACCTTTAGATCAAATAGAGCACACCAACTCTCGCTGATCAAGGATCCTAAGAAAGGGGGCCGTAAGCTTGTCTACCTGAACTTGCGGGCATGGAAAAAAGGCCTTGATAAATAGGGGCATCAGTATGAATAATGTACCAAGTATTTAAGGCACGAAAATCAGTACATAAAAGACATAAAGGAAACGTGGAGTAAAGAATTCCACTTATAGGTCTAAATAACTTTGTGAATCCTGAAACAGTTATAACATCATGCATGTGAGTATAAATATCGTATCATGCATATGTATAGGTGTCCATAATATTATCAAGCCTCTGAGGGAATCCCATCATATCATACCGACCTCTATGGGAGAAATCATCAACGTATATCAACTTATTAGGTGTGGTGCGTATATAACGCCGTAACCTTTTCCATATTGCATGTACATATACTATACACATTTATAATGTCATATGGTCATGGGTCAATGTACATGTATAAATAAATGAAATGCATAAGAAGCACGTTAATAAGATTTCTCAGAATGTCATAAGATCAATATTTCTTCGGATAAACTTTATCAACTACGTATTTTTCTGAGACCTATGAATAGAAGATGTAATAAGACACATGGGAAATCAAGAATATAGGCATCTCTAAGACTTCTATGAATAGAGTCATTTATGAAAGTTCTGTATTTGCTCATTTCGTTTGCATCGTATGGATCACGCCAAAAGGAAAAAAGGGATAGCCTTAACATACTGTAACGACCCGACCGGTCATTTTGAGATTTTGCACTTTGATCGCCAGTTCTCGGGAATGACTTGTCCCATGTAATGTATTATGACTAATATAGATCGTTGGTTTTGATTTCAGGAAAAATCGGAATGAATTTGAAAGAACAATTTCAGTTGAAAGCTTCGAATTTGAAAGGTTTGACCAAGAGTTGACTTATTTTTATATGAGCTCGAATTAGAATTTTTATGATTTGGTTATCTTAGTTGGATGATTTATGACTTAGGAGCATGATCAGAATTAGTTTTGGAGGTCCAGAGTAGAATTTGACTTGAATTGGCGAAGTTGAGATTTTGACGATTTTTGGTTGGTAGGTGAGATTTTGATCCAGAAGTCAGAATGGAATTCCAAGAGCTGCAGTAGCTTCGTTATGTCATTTGGGATGTGTGTGCAAAGTTTAAGGTTATTCGGACATTGTTTGGTAGGGTTTTTGATCCAAAGTATATTTCGAAAGTTTTTGGAAGCTTGAATTTGATGAGTTTAGAGTAATTTGATGTTGTCTGAGGTGTTTTGATGATTGAAAAAAGTTGGAATGATGTATGGATCGAGCTGCATGCCGCGACGATATATGGACCGGGCTGCACGCCAAAGCAGTTACTATATGATATTGGTCTATGTGTTTACTTTGTTTCATTTGTCTGCCATTATCTGTTGTCTATGTTACTTCACGGGGTATACACCGATCACCTGGTATTATCTGTTGAGTGAGTGTTGTGCCCGAGGGGCGGATTTCTGTGCTTATCTGCACTAATTATTTTGCATTCATTTGCATAATTGTTGAAAAAGTCATTTTTAAAAGAGATTTAAACTGAGCTAATATGTTTTTTCTAAAGATTTCACATCTTCACTGCCTTTTTTCAAGGGAATTTATACTGCTTCTATATATCATGATGATTTGCCTTACGTGATTTTCTTACTGCTCAGTTATTATTTACCTTTATTACTCGTTGAGTTGGAGTACTCAGTTTACTCCTTGCAACTCGCGTGCAGATGCAGGTATTTGTTCCCCCGGTTGTGGGTTTTGATCTGATCGGAGGCTAAGTTATCGGAGTTTAGCAAGGTGACTGCCAGCGTTCGCAGCACCACATTCCTTCCTTTTGTTTATCAGCCCCATTTTGTATATTTCAATCCTCGTAGTTGTATTCATACTTTAATAGATACTCGTGACTTGTGACACCTCGATTTGCGCTGTGTCGGGTTGTACTTTCATAAATTACTATCATTAAATCATATTTAAACTGCTTGTGAACTGTTCAACTATTTTAAAAGGATGAATTGGGTTAGTTGGCTGGCTTATCCCCACGAGAGGCGCCATTATGACCGGGTCTGGGTTTGGGTCATGACAAGCTACTATCAGAGCCTAGGTTATATAGGTCTCACGAGTCATGAGCAGGTTTATTAGAGTCTCACAGATCGGTACGGAGACATCTGTATTTATCCTCGAGAGGCTGCAGAACCTTTAGGAAAACTTCACATTCTTGAATTCTTGCGTCCTTGATTTAGCTTGAAAGGTAACTTTTGAAATTCCTTCCACGCGTTTGTATGCGCGTATGAGAGCTCAGTGTTATATGTGCCTTGATGTCTTGTGATTCCCTAATCGAGGGGCGAGACGTGATCTATGTGAGTTTGATATTAGGCCAGTCTAGAGGACTTAAGCACTGAGGTGCTGATTGTATGAGCAAGTGTTTTGAATTTATATGTTCGGTATTTTCCCTCTTAGTGGTAGTTACGGTTGGATAACTATGTGATGAGTATGTTAGTACTGAGAGATATATCTATATAACTTGGAAGTGGCGAGAAAGGACTACTGGAGGATAGAAGAATTATTAGGTGCTGGAATTCCATCTTGATTTGAGGTATAGCCCTGAATTATAGGCGTGTGAATGATCTTTTCATGTTTCCCAATTGTGAGAGAAGTAAATTTCATGTTGCGGTATGAGTTCAGACTCAGGAAGACTAAGTAACTACGTACGGTTTATGATGGTGGAAGGTATGCAAAAATGTTAATTGGAGGTAAAGCAGGTAGGTTATCTTCTGGGGGGTGTTCTGGGGTTGTGTGACCCTTATGTGACTGTTAAAAGGTCTCATGTGCAAGTGAAATGTAAGTGTTGAAATTTGAATTTTGGGATACTTAAGAGAGTGGTCTTAACTATTGCTAGAATGAGTGCGAGATTTGCCGAATATTTAAAGTACTAGATGATCTGTGTTTACACTAGCTTACAAAGGATTTGAGTTAATCTCACTATGGTATTGTGGCATCAATAGAGTATAAGTGTTATGAGTTATCGAGTGTATTATGATCTATGGCTCCGAGCCAAGTAGGGGAGTCTATTGTGAGTAGTTGGTTGCACGGTTAGGTGCTATGTTGGTTCCAGTTTGAGACATGCGGGCAAATCAGTTATGCCTAGTGGAGATAGAGACTGAGGATGGGTTGAGTAAAGAAACAATTTTGGCAAAGGTCATATTATGCTTCATAGGGTAAGAGAATCATGGGATGTCTTAAGTTGTTGTTGGTAAAGAATGCCCAGTGCATAGAGCAGGAAGTTTCTTGGTTGTATTGGGATGAGGATTTTATTCTGCGGTGCCGGAGTGCCAATAAGGCACAGGTGGTTCTGTTCGTTAGGCCAGGCAAATAGAAGGTGAATAAGAGTGAATGACTCTCAAGAATGGTTCTAATGTGTTCAAGATTCTACATGGAACAATCGGGTATCTTAAGGTTGTATATGTGGTTAGAAACTATGTTTTCATTGGAAGAGGTCAAGACTTGTGGTAGTTCTATGTTAATTATGGGATTCTATGTATCATTATCAGGAAGGTAAGGGTAACAGATCCAGATTCGCAGGAAGTTCTTTAGAGAAAAGTATTCTGGAATGTGGTGTTTTTTAGAATGATTGAGAGAGTATTCAGCAGCTTATGGGTCTCAAAAAGTGTGATTTTATGCTTGAGTCTCGTGTGGTGAGTTTGGGGTGAGGAATTGTGGTGCTACAGCAAGAGGGAATATCAAGTTGAAGGTGAATCAGAAGGAAATTTTGATAGCTAGAGTAGCTTGATAGTAGACCACACCGGTATGGTAAGGATATGATTAATTCCTTGTGTGTGTTCGAGGTGATGAGTTCTTACAGGTATTTTGCTACAATGCTCTTAGGTTTTGATGGCTTGCTTAGCTTGGTTGAGTTAGAAGAATTTAGTCCTGGCAGGTCTGATTTGTGCAAAGGGAACTCGAGAAGTTGTTGATGGTTCTTACTGTGGTTTGGAGATGTATATCTTCTATGTGTAGGCGGAGCATGGGATGTATAGTGATTTTTCTTGTAGATGGGACCAATGGAAGGTTCTGGACTAGTTGAGTACATAGATGTTTGTGGCTCGGAAGGGAGATGAAGTTCTCATGTTATCCTAGGATGGTATGGTATATGCGGGTTATTGTGGAGGATCGAGATTTACGTGTGTGAGGTTTCAGTTCAGTTCTGAAAGGAAGTTCATAAAACTCTTAGGCAGTGGGTAGCCTCAGATGATTAAGGAAATAATATTGTTAAATTGGAAGTGATTTGACGAGAGTATATGTTCCAGAAAAAAAGGCAATGTGATTAAGTTAATGGCACTTTAGTAGTATTGTGGTACTCTCAGGCTAGATCGACTACTGATATTCGAGTTTGCTTGGTGGCATAGAAGAATTTTTGAGTATCTCTCGTGAAATGACTCGGTATTAGAGGTTTGGCATGTATTCAGACGGTGGAATCTGGATCAGATATGGTGATTCATGTGTTGTGTGGATTGGGGACGAAAGTTCTTATATTCGGGCTATGTTGTGGTTGTGTATTGTGTGTATCGGCACTATTTAGCGACTATCAGGATTTGGGAGGACCAAGTGGATCTTTCGTTGTTTGGTATGTTAGATATTGGATATGATATTTTGGTTAGACTGGTTGTCTCCGTGTTGGATTATTCTGGACTATTACACCACGGGCTATGCTGGAAATGCCACGAGTTGAGTGGCGAGGTGCGTCGGAGTATATCCTGGTAGAGTGGTTTTATATTTCGAAGGCCTAGCAGACGGCTGGGAAGGATTGTCTTGCTTACTTGGGATCTTGTGGTAGTGTCAGTGCTGAGGCTCCTTATATTGATTCAGTTTCAGTGTTGGGGGACTTTTCGGATACATTTCTTGTGGCCGGGCATGTCACCAGGTGAGGTTGTGGATTTCGGTATTGATTTGGTGCCGGGCACCATATCGTATGACTCTGGGAGGAGTTATAGTAGTGGAAGGAGCATCTTCAGGCTTCCTTGGTAAGGAGTTCATTGGCAAGCCAATGTGGATGCGTATTCTAGCTTGAGTCGGCTTGGTTGGCCCCGAATTGTATTGTTAAGGGATAGGTTGATTCGACTATTGTTGAGCTTACTAGTGATCTGGGAGATCTATGAGTTTCCTTTTGGTGTTGCAAGACATTATGATTTGTTGGTTATGGGCACATATGGTGCAGTTTTATTGGGGTTCATAGTGGAAGTCGAACGGGGAGAATAATTGGGTATTTCTCGGTTAATGGCGTACCGGTTATGTCCTATCAGGCTTGCGTGGTATATGTTACTCGTTTCACCGAGGGTTTAATGATTTGCTTTGGTTCGAGACATCAGATTGTGCGTGGTTGTCAATTTCGAGCATAGTGACTTGAGGTGTCTCATGTGGAGCCATGTTTGGTTAGGATCGCACATTGCAGCGAAGCTATGTGGAGATATGACCTTGCGGGTTAGATTCGTGTGTTTTATTTCTGTGATTTGAGATGGGTTCTCAGCCGTGTGTTATGATGATACTGGTGAGCTTGAGGTACAACTCTTTCGTTTGAGTCAGTTTCATGATGTGAGTATGTTCGGATTGTTGCTTATTGGTGCGCGGACTGCGCAAGTTGTGGCTTTAGCCTGTCTTGGTGTGTCATGTCACCAGAGTAAAAGTGTTGGATTAGATAAGCTCGTTGGGGTCTGTAATGAATACAAACAGATTTGATTTCAACATGTTTGATGGATAAATATTGGTTCGGTTTAGAAATTTGCTACAGTTTAGTTCATAAGAGGTTTTCTACCGGTATTCGGGTGTTGTGTGCAGCTGCTGTGAATGGAAGTTATCACTACATGTGTTTGAGTTACGTGGTATATCAGATAATTGCACCTGAGCGTACAAGTATGGGTTATTACAGCTGATTCGAGCTTATCCTGAATATAGATGTGAGGTTCTGATCTTATGTATGATTTCAAAAGTGGAAATGTGGTTCTAAGGTTTATAGGCTAGATTGGGTTGTGCAATTTCAGTTACAATGTGCTATTAGACCTATATGAGATAGGGTGACGTAGGATCACCCCCGTGTATATTCATGGTAAAGTTATTCAACTATTGGTTGGCTTCTAGAACAACTCTAGATACGTTCGAGGACGAACACTTGTTTAAGTAGAGGAGGATGCAACGACCCGACCGGTCATTTTGAGCTTTTGCACTTTGATCGCTAGTTCTCGGGCACGACTTGCCCCGTGTAATGTATTATGACTGACGTAGATCGTTGGTTTTGGTTTTAGGAGAAATCGGAATGGATTTGAAAGAATAGTTTCAGTTGAAAGCTTTGAATTTGAAAGGTTTGACCAAGAGTTAACTTATTTATATATGAGCTCGGATCAGAATTTTTATAGTTTTGTTAGCTTTGTTGGGTGATTTATGACTTAGGAGCGTGATCAGAATTGGTTTTGGAGATCCAGAGTAAATTTTGGCTTGAATTGGCAAAGTTGAGATTTTGGCGATTTCCGGTTGTTAGGTGAGATTTTGATCCGGGAGTTGGAATGGAATTTTGAGAGCTGTAGTAGCTTCGCTATGTCATTTGGGATGTGTGTGCAAAATTTCAGGTTATTTGGACGTTGTTTGGTCAGCTTTTTGATCGAAAGTGTATTTCGGAAGTTTTTAGAAACTTAGGCTTGAATTTGATGAGTTTTGAGTAATTTGATGTTGTTTGAGGTGTTTTTATGATTGAAACAAGTTGGAATGATGTATGGATTGGGCTGCACACTGCACCGATATATGGATCGGGCTGCACACCGCACCAGTTACTATATGACACTGGTCTATGTGTTTACTTTGTTTCATTTGTTTGCCATTATCTGTTGTCTGTGTTACTTCACGGGGTATCTACTAATCGCCTGGTATTATCTGTTGAGTGAGTGTTGTGCCCACAGGGGAGGATTTCTATGCTTATCTGCACTAATTGTTCTGCATTCATTTGCATACTTGTTGAAAAAGTCATTTTTAAAAGAGATTTAAACTAAGCTAAGATGTTTTTTCTAAAGATTCAGAGCTTCACTGCCTTTTCTCAAGGGGTTTTATACTGCTTCTATACATCATGATGATTTGCCTTACGTGATTTTCTTACTGATAAGTTATTATTTACCTTTATTACTCACTGAGTTGGAGTACTCACTTTACTCCCTGCACCTCGCGTGTTGATCCAGATATTTGTTCCACCGGTAGCAAGTTTTGAGCTGATCGAAGGCTAAGCTATCGGACTTTAGCGTGATGATTGCTAGCGTTCGTAGCAACCCATTCCTTCGTTTTGCCCATTTTGTATATTTCAATCCTCATAGTTGTATTCATACTTTAATAGATGCTCGTGACTTGGGATACCCCAGCTTGGGCTATGTCAGGTTATACTTTCGCTAATTATTATCATTAAATCATATTTAAATTGCTTATGAACTGTTCAACTATTTTAAAAGGATGAATCGAGTTTAGTTGGCTGGCCTTGTCCCCCCACGAGAGGCGCCATCACGACCGGGTCTGGGTTTGGGTCGTGACATATACCTGAGCCAATTTATCTTGACAATCCCTCTAACACACGTTCATTGCGACAAAACACGTAACGACAAATCGAAGTAGGGGAAAATTCCTATGATATTCTTAAGAAAGAACATATCGTACTTCCTTAGAATTTCAAGTCATGTTGCTCTAATATAACCTCGTATGAATTTTGTTGTGGAATGTCTGTTACTTTGTAGATTGGATATAAGCATCTCTATTTGTGAATTAGAGAGGTCTTTTACCTTAGTGAGCATGGGTCCCACTTATGTGATCACTTAGCCAAAAATTTCTCTAAATGTGCCACCTTGTTACATGAGTAAAGAGTCACTAATTGGGCTTTGATCCATATGTACCTTGCTGCCACGTTGGGGGGGGGGTGTGTGTGTGTGATATCTCCATTAAGATTAATCCACAAGTCTTAATCACCTTGTTAATCTCCCACCAAAAATTCATAATTAACTAATTATTCACATAATTAAGAATTATCTCAAATTACTTAAAAAATTTAATAACTTTTAATTCACTTTATATACCTTACTATCATGGTCATGTGGTACCTTGTATGACACTAGTCCATAAATATCGGGTATTATAGCTTGGATCGTATTTTATCCCAAATTAAGAACCTTCAACGAAACTCATCTTCTTTGATTTGTTTACCCTCTAGCCTTCACGGTACTCACTTATCACCTGTTCTAAATGGCAAAAATACTTATAACCTCTAAAATAATCTCATTCTCGAGCCTACATCGATTAATTTACGACGAAACTTTAACGTACGAAAATGTGTAATGTAACATCTTTCCCCCCTTAGAAACATTCGTCCTCGAATGTTTAACTCCCCGAGATCTATATAAATTTTTGTTTAGTCGCCTTTGTAACAGTACTACTACTAACCCTTCCTGTAGAATACTTAATAATCAATGCCATATATTGCCACAATCATCAATAACGACAATGGCCTCACACGACCAATGACAATAATTAACACAAAAATCCATACTCGTACCTTAAGGTTGTGATGTCTCAATCAGATCCTTCTCTGGATGAGGAAATAAGTGAAAATACCTAGACTTCATGTCTTCTACGGCTTCCCAATCAATTCTTCCACATTATTGTTTCTCTAAAGTACTTTCACTGAAGCTACATCTTTAGTCCTCAATTTCGGAACCTGTCTATCTAGTATAGCAATGGGAGTTTCCTCATATGATAGTTGCTATGTGACCTGAACATCATCAACTGCCACGACTCTAGTAGGATCTCTGATACATTTACGGAGCATAGACACATGAAAGACTGGATGTACAGACTCCAAGTCAGAAGGCAAGTCTAACTCATATTCTACCTAGCTTACTTTGTGTATGATCTTATATGGTCCAATGTACTGAGGGATAAGTTTTCCTTTCTAACCGACCTCATAATGCCTTTCATCGGTGATACCTCTAGGAATACCCAGTCGTTAACTTGAAACTCCAAGTCTCATCGTCGATTATCCGCATAAGACTTCTGATGGCTTTGAGCTACTAATAGCCTTTTCTGTATAAGCTTAATCTTCTCGATTGACTATTGTAACAACTCTGGTCCTACTAACTTAGTTTCCCCAACATCGAACCATCCTATAGGCGACCTACACTTCCGTCCGTAAAGAGCTTCGTATGGAGCCATTGAATATTGGAATGATAGCTATTATTAACGCGAACTCAATAAGCGAAAAAATGATCATCCCAACTACCCTTGAAGTCTATCACACAAGCACGTAACATATCCTTAAGTTTCTGAATAGTACGCTCAGCCTGTCCCCCTGTCTGGGGATGAAATGCAGTGCTAAGACTTACCTGTGTCCCCCATCCTTTTTGGAAGGACCTCCAGAAATTAGATTTAAACTGAGCACCTCTATCTGAGATAAAATATATAAGACACCATGAAGTTGTACTATCTCCTTAATGTAAAGCCATGCATAATCCTCTATAGAATATTTAGTATTCACAAGCAGAAAATGGGTTGACTTTGTAAGTCTATCAACAATCACCCACAAAGAATCAAATTTACACTGGGTACAAGGTAAGCCTATGACAAAATCCATATTAATTAGTTCCTAGTTCTAAGTTGGAATCTCTATAGCCTGCAATAATCCACTGGGTTTTTGATATTCAATATTAACCTACTAACAGTTAGGGCACTGAACAACAAACTCTGCTTTATCCTTTTTCATATTGTCCCACCAATATGCTTCCCTGATATCATGATACATCTTTGTTGTTCTTGGATGGACAGAATAATTAGAACAGCGAGTCTCTCTCATAACCTGCCAGCGCAGCCTTGCAACATTAGGGACACATAATCGTCCTCGGTATCTGATGACCCTATCTCCTGTAATATCAAATGATGTCTTCTCCTACTGAAGTGCTGTATCCCTATAATCAGCTAACACAAGATCCTCGTACTGGCATTCCTTCACTTCAGTAACTAAAAAGGATATTGTCGTATCCTGAATAGTAACTCTGGTATCACCTGAATCCAATAATCGAACACCAAGACTAGCTAGCTAATGAATGTCATGGGCTATCCCGCTCTTCTCTGCTTTTAAATATGACATACTACCTTTAGATCTACGGCTGAGGGGATTGGCTACTACATTCTCCTTCCCTGGATGGTATAAAATATCAATGTCATAGTCTTTCAGTAGCTCTAACCACGTCCTTTGGCGTAAATTCAATTCCTTTTTCTTGAAGATATACTGAAGGTTGTTATGATCCGTACAGATATCAACATGAATGTCATACAAATAGCGCCTCCACATCTTAGTGCATGAATCACTGCGGTTAACTTTAAATCATGGGTTGGGTAATTCTTCTCGTGCTATCTTAGTTGTCTCCCATGCTGCATCAGTACACAACCCAATCCAATGCCCGAAGCATCACAATAGATAGCATAACCGTCTGCCCCCTCTAGAAGTGTTAGAACCGGTGCTAAATTTAGTATATCCTTCAATGCCTGGAAACTCCGTTCGCAAGCATTGGTCCTCTAAAACTTAGCTCCCTTCTAAGTTAACTTTGTAAATGGTACTGAAAGGGATTAAAATCCCTCTACAAATCTCCGATAATAACCTGTCAAGCCGAGAAAACTACGAACCTCCATTGGTGTCGTAGGTCTAGGCCAAGTCTTTACTGCCTTAATCTTTTATGTATCAACCCGGATACCTTCACCTGAAATAATATGCCCAAGGAAAGCTATAGAATTCAACCAAAATTTACATTTAGAGAATTGTGCATACAACTTCCCTTTTTGTAGAACTTTGAGCACAATACGCAAATGATCTACATGCTTAGTCTCGAGAAACACTTGACACCTTGCAATTGATCAAATAAATCATCAATCCTGGGGAGTGGGTGCTTATTCTTGATCGTCACCTTATTCAGCTATCTATAATCAATACACATCCGCAATGACTCATATTTCTTCCTCACAAATAATACAGGTGCTCCCCACAGTGATGTACTAGGTCTAATAAAGCCTTTTTGAAGCAATTCCCTTACTTGTTCTTTCAACTCTCCCAGCTCTGCAGGTGCTATTTTATAAAGAGGAATAGATATTGGCTAAGTATCTGGTAATAGGTCAATACAAAACTCAATTTCTCATTCTGGCGAAAGACCTGGAAGCTCATCGGGTAAAAGATCGGGAAACTCATTAACCACAGAGATAGATTGAATGGTTGGTGACTCTACTTTCATATCCTGTACCCGGTGATAAATACAATCCTTCCCGATCATCTTGCTTGCCTTGAGATAGGAAATAAACCTACCTCTCGGCGATGCCGGGTTACATTTCCACTCTAAAATAGGCTCCCCTTGGAATTGGAATCAAATAATCTTTGATCTGCAATCAACGTTGGCATAACAAGAAGCCAACCAATCCATACCCAATATAACATCAAATTCTACCATATCTAACTCAATTAGGTCAGTTACTGTAGATCGACTATGAATTATTAATGTACATTCTCCATATACCCACCTAGCTATCACTGATTCCTAACATGTGTAGACACCTCAAAAGGTTTAGCCAACTCAAGTTCTACTCCAAACTTACTAGCAACCAATGGCGTAACATATGATAAGGTGTAACCTCGATCAATCAATGCATATACATCATATGAGGATACTATTAATATACCTGTAACAACACCAGGTGATGATGCATGATCATGTCGACCTGCTACTGCATAAATGCAGTTTTGAGGACCGCTCTAGCTAGATGCTCCACTTCTGCCTCTACCACGACCGATTGGTGCTTGCGAACCTTATCTAGGGGCATATTAATGGCGATGAACTAGCTACAAATCCCACTGGCTGAACCATAGCTACACCATCTCTCATTGGGCACTCTCTGATAACATGGCCTGGATAACCACAAGTATAACAAACACCCAATTGAGCACATCGTGGCATGGACGATTTCATCTGACTTGACTCGCCCTTATACTGAGAACTTGAGTCCCTAGACTTCTAAATAGGCCCTGAATATATGGAATGATCAAATATCTTACCGGCAAACTGAGGGGGTGTGTTAGCCGATGACTAGGCTGGATACCTCAAATATCATTATCTCTGACCACCTCGAAACTCACCAGAAGGACCCGAAGATCTTGCTCTCTTACTTCGGCCCCTCTCATACTCACGATCGGCCCTCTACTTCTATTTACGCTCCTCTACACTCTGAGCGTATGCTTGAATAGAAGAAATATCCATGCCTTACTGAAGTGAAACTGACATCCAATCATTAAGTAGGTGCGGCTCCAACCCCATCATGAACCGGTGAACCCGATCCTTTATCTTAGGTACAATAGTGGGAGCATACCTAGCCAACGAATCAAACTGAAGGTTGTACTACCGAACAATCATATTACCCAACCGAAGGGTCAAGAACCTGTCAACTCTAGTCCTTCTAAGCTCTCGTGGCAGATAATGATGAAGAAAAGCCTATGTAAACTCCTGCCATACTGCTGGAGGGGCATCTTCACCTCTGGACAACTCTCAAGATTCGTACCAATTAATTGCAACATCCTGAAGTACATAGCAAGCTAGCTCAACTGACTTAGTCGCAGTGGCCTTCATTACCCTCAAAGTCCTCAACATTCTATTGATAAATACCTGAGGGTCTTTGTTTGGATTTGCTCCAGTGAAAACTGGAGGATCCAAATTAATGAAATCACAAACCCTTGCACTAATGGACCTATATGCATGACCAATACCCACCGCTAGATGTCGAGCTTGTGCGGCTACTAATTAAGTTAACAACTAAATTGCATCTCTCATCTCCTGAGCCGGTGCATCTGGCTGAGGAGTTGGACGTACAGTGGCAGGCGCTCGAGATGGTGCCCCTTGGAGCTCCTCTGGAGAGGGCAGGGTATGTTGAGTCTCAGATGGAATCTCACTATGAGACTCTCCCGAGCCCTATTAACTCGTGGCGCTCGATTAGTAGTCTCATCAGCCACAAACTTTCCCTTCAAGGCATAGTAGCCTTCTTAAGCATCGCTAAAAAGATAACATATCATTAGGAAAATGAATTCTTATATCACATGATCTAAGATAAGAAGGAAGGATAACATCCTATATGTCATGTAGCCACCTATTTATAAATGTGGTGCACAACACACTCATAAATAAGACTCTACTTGACACAATATATAGACAACCTTAGAAAAAAACTACTTTGATACCACTTTTTTTACGACCCAAAACAATGGGCCATGACAAGTGCCCGAGTCCTACCTGTCGAACACCCCTAAGCATGCGTCTAAGATATAAACATGAATTAAGGGTAGGTAATGAATAACATATGTCAATAAACTGCTAAATTATGTGAATAACATATGTGAGAAAAACATGTCCAAAAGAAATATATACATATACATGCGGAATATGGTAGGGTGAGCCGACAAGGTTGCTATAGACAAATATAAATCCAAAACTGGAAGCCGATAAGTCCAGATACTATCTAATTATACATAAATATCTACAGACCTACAATAGAGTGTACAATTGTACAAAGTATGGAACTGGGCCCCGTCATACCCATATATGTATTAAAACATATCGTACTAAAACCCAAAGCAGCTTCGAATCAAATAGAGCACACCAACTCTCGCTGATCAAGGATCCTAAGAACGAGGACCGCTAGCTTGTCTACCTGCACCTACAGACATGAAATGCAGGCCCCGAGAAATAGGAGCATCAGTACAAACAATGTACTGAGTATGTAAGGTATGAAAATTAATACATAAAAGACATAAAGGAAACTTGGAGTAAAGAATTCCATCTGTAGGTTTAAATAACTTTGTTAATCCTGAAATATTTATAATATCATGCATATGCATATAAATGTTGTATCATGCATAGGTATAGGTATACATAACATCATCAAGCCTCTGAGGTCATCCCATCATATCATCTCGGCCTCTGTGGGTGAAAGCATCAACGTGTACCAACTTATCAGATAGTGGTGCGTATATAACGTCGTAATATACCATATACATATAATATATGCGTATTTAACGCCACCTGATCAAAGGTCAATGTACATGTATAAATGAATGAAATGCATAAGAAGCTCGTTAATAAGATTTCTCAGAATGTCATAAGATCAATATGTCTTATGATAAACTTTATCAACTACGTATTTTTCTGAGACCTATAAACAGAAGATATAGTAAGACACATGGGAAATTAAGAACATAGGCATCTCTAGTACTTCTATGAATAGAGTCATCTATGAAAGTTCTGTATTTGCTCATTTTATTTATATTGTATGGATCATGTCAAAAGGAAAGAAGGGATAGCCTTAACATACCTGAGCCGATTCTCTTGACAATCCCTCTAACACACGTTAATTGCGACAAAACACGTAACGACATATGAAGTAGGAGAAAATCCGTGTAATATTCTTGAGAAAAACTATAACATACTTCATTAGAATTGCAAGTCACGATGCTCTAATATAATCTCGTATGAATTTTGTTGTAGAATATCCGTTACTTTGTAGATTAGAAATAAGAATCTCTCTTTTTGAATTAGAGTGGTCTTTTACCTTAGTGGGTGTGGGCCCCACTTATGTGATGACTTAACCGAAAATTTCTCTAAATGTGACACCTTATTACATGAGTAAAGAGTCACTAATTGGGCTTTGATCCATATGTATCTTGCTTCCACATTAGGGGGGGGGGGGTGTGATATCTCATTAAGCTTATCCACAAGTTCTAATCACCTTGTTAATCCCCCACCAAAAATTTATAATTATCGAATTATCCACATAATTAAAAATTATCAAAAATTACTTAATTATCACTTCTAACACGCTTTATATACCTTACTGTCATGGTCATGTAGTACTTTGTATGGCACTAGTCCATAAATATTGGGTTTAATAATTTGGACCGTATTTTATCCCGAATTGAAAATCATCAACGAAACTCATCTTCTTTGATTTTTTTACCCTCTAACCTTCACGGTACTTACTTATTACCTATTATAAATAGCATAAATACTTATAACCTCAAAAATAATCTCATTCTTGAGCCTACGTCGATTAACTTAAGACGAAACTTTAACCTACAAAAATGCAAAATGTAACACTTTTTGGTTGATTTTGCTGGAAAATTTCTATGTTGGAATATGTGAATTCTGTGAAAAATTTGAAGAATTTTGATATTAATATGAATATAGTTGAATTTGGTCAACATTTTTAGTAAATGGACCCGGACCCGAGATTGGACGGTCCCGGAAGGTCCGTAGAAAAATATGGGACTCGAGCATGTGCCCGGAACACGCGGTATAAGTCTTATATATTGTTTAAGCACTTCTTGTAAAGTTTGGTCGAAATTGGACGTCGTTTGACGTGTTTCGGACCTAAATGTCTAAAGTTGGAAGTTTATGAATTTTGAAAGGAGAATCGTGAGCTTTGAGGCTTGATTATATGTAAATGATGTTATTTTGGCGATTTGATTGCGCGAGCAAGTTTGTATGATGTTTTGAGCCAGTGTGCATATTTGGTTTGGAGCCCCGAGGGCTCGTGTGAGTTTTGAGTAGGTCCCGGGAGGCCTTAGGCTTAAAATATCAGATGTGGCAGAGTAGCAGGTCCCACGCGGCCGCGGTGCATTTCTGTGCGGTCCGCGTGGACTGGTTCAGAGAGTCGTTGGTTAAGTTCAACCAGCGCGACCGCGCACCAAATCAGTGCGGTCCGTGCTGGAAGCCATGCGGCCGCGGCGCATTTCTGTGCGGTCCGCGTGGCCAGGTTCAGAGAGGCCCATGGCTTGGGTTCGACCAGCGCGGCCGCGCACCAAAATAGTGTGGTCCGCGCTGGGTAGGTTCGGTGCAGCCGCGTGGCATTTCTGTGCGGTCCACGCCAGCCTTCAGTAAAGTATATAAATTCGAGATTTTCATCTATTTTTACACTTTTTCAAAACCCAAAACATAAGAGGCAAGCGAATTTTCCTAAAGGAGGGAATCCCAAGTAAAATTAATAAATACTCTCTCAACTTAGGCGATTTTCGACGTTAAAGGCAGTCTGCCACCGGAATGGGCACATCTCCACCGTCCGGCGGTGGAATCCCACCGGACCTGTCCCAAAAACCCCCCCTCCCCATTGCGCACAAACCCCAGGTGGTTTCATCCCAAAACTCCAAGCGAGTTGTTACAGATCTACAAATTGATGCAGAGATCACTGTAGCACCAAATCGCCTGGTAGCTTCAAATATTTTCCTTTTGAATTCTGGTTCAAATCTTGAGATTCCAAGCCATACCATTTCTTCCCCACATCAAAATACACCTACCCACCAATTTTTAGGAACTTCTACCATGGAAATCGTGAACTCCGGTGGTCTGCAACTCTCTGACGACACCACTGTAGCCGGAGATGGATCTACAGGTATCCAATTGAACCAAAACCAATGAGAAATTGTTCCTACACACTTGGAGAACAATCCTAGGCTATCACAACACCTCGAATATCATCCAAACTCTTCGAATTTTCAAAATACCATTTCTGCAACTCTGAACACATCAAGTGTTCGACAAAATGTCTCAACCAAAATTAGTCCTCAATTGCCAACTCCAAAGGATGGAATAGCTTCATTGGAAGCTCCTGAACATCACCATATATCCATAATCCAAAATCAAGTTACTTTACCCCCTGAGCACACCAACTCTCCTTCCCAGTCCCCTTATTTGGCCAGGCATGGGGTTGCAGGGATTTCCATGGGTCAAAACCAATGCCAAGTTGTTTCTGCACCTCCTGGGAGTGATTTCAACCAATCAGGATCCATTTTATATGGCTCAATTCTGTCGAATATTAAAAAAGGCACCAACGGCTACTGTAGCTACACAGGTGTTCGACCTATGTTCAACTCCAGTTTTGAGCCAATGAGCCTCATTCCAGCCAACGTGGATCCTTCTCTACCTCCTAGGGACCCTTTCTACCAAGTTGCAAATCATGTCAATGAAGTTAACCAGCCACAGGTTCAAACTGGAAGTCATAGTCCCCAGCATTTGGATGGGAAGGTGGTTCAGGGGATAGCTGATGGCCATAACCAATGCCAATTGCCTCCTTCATATCATGTGAATGTTTCTAGCCTCTCTCCCTCAGTTGAACAAGGCCTAACCCCCTCAGCTGTTCAAAATTCTAACACAGTACAATGCTCATCTGAGCATGTTACACCTAATGTTAACTCAGCCCCAACCACATCTCCAATTATCCAAAATGAGCAGGTTCAAAGCCCTGCAGCTCAGCATGGTCCTAGCCCAATCACTCAACCTACTCAATTACCCCAACAAGCTAACCCCACTCCTGACATCTCCAGTGCTCAACCTCTCAAAGTTGCAATGCAACAGTCCCAAATGAACCCCACTATCAAAATTTCTTCTAATTTTGATAGGCCAAAACAACAAAAAAAACCCCAAAAGCCCCAAGCTAATCTCCCACAACCTTCTCAAACAATGCCGGCCAACTCACAGGTCAACCAAAACAATGCCCAACCAACCAATCCCAATAACAAACCCAACACACAGTCCACCCCCCACAGTCACTCAGTCTATTGTCACAAGACTCAGGGCTAGACACGAGGCTGAGTTGAACCCCATCCCATTTACTCTACCAGTGATCACTACCAAGCAGGGCAAGCCTGCTGTCATATTCAAAAAGGAGGACTATATGGTCAAATTTGCCAACAGATGCAAATTCACCCTAGTTGGAAAGCTTTCAAACACCATGCCCAGAATGGAAGTAATTAGGAGAAGTTTCATAGCTCAAACTGAGCTAATGGGTGCTGTGAAAATAGCCCACTTCAATGCTAGGACTGTTTACATTGACTTAGAGAATGCGTATGACCACTCTACAGTTTAGACCAAACAGCAGATGTATATCCAAGTCCAAATGATGAGAATTGAAGCATGGAACCCCTTTTTTAAACCCAATGAAGACTCTCCTATAGTCCCAGTCTGTATTATGATACCTGAACTCCCATGGCAACTCTACTACATGGAGATCCTCTCCCCTCTACTGTCTCCAATTGGAAAAGCTCTCTTTCTTGACCTGGCATCTTTTTAAAAAACTAGAGGTAGTGTAGCCAAATCAAGATGCAAATAGACCTTATGAAAGAAAGGACAACACATGTTTGGCTAGGATATGATGAGGATCAGGATGTCAATGGTGATGGTCAATGGTTGGAAGTCCAATATGACAATCTTCCAACTTATTGCACATATTGCAGACACTTAGGCCACTCAACCCAAGCTTGCCCCATCAGACATAGGGATGCTGAAATGCAGAAGAAAAAAGAACCTGAGGCTGCAATAGCATCCACATCACAGTCCAACCAAGGAGCAAAAACATCATAAAGAGCCCAGCCCATCAAACAACAGCAAGTCAAGCAAACCAGGGAAGCACCAAACCAAAAGATCACAACCTTGCATACAGAGCATCAGGAGCAACAGGAGCAGCAGGAACATCAAAGCAATAACACAGGAAAGGCAGAAGATGAGTGGCAAGTCCAAAAAAGAAAAAACTTTAAAGCCACCAATCAACAAAGAAAGCAGCAACAAGTATATTTGCCAAAACATGCAGAACCACAGCAGCAAAAAGAAACACCTCAGAAAATACAGCAACAAATCATCACCTCTCCAGGTATGGCTTCTTTCAATCCTCCAGCTCATCTGGAGAGGAGTGATGGTTCTGGTGTCCAGAACCCCCCTAACCCCCCTCTTTCTTCTCCTGTTGATATTGTTTGTGAAGTTAAAGGAGGAAATGGAGCTTGTCAGGAGTCACCTAGGACTAGACAGGAAGGGGATCCAAAAGGGGGAGGGTTTCCTCATGTTTTGCATGAGCGTGTTTCTACACATATAACTGACCCTAGGTTGGACCTTCCAGCCCCTGCTACCACTATACAGCTCTCTGAATCTATACTGCAGCCACCTCTGATGGGTGGGAAAATGTTGAGGCCTTAAGCTCTGATGATGAACCTCCTAATCAGCAGAATGATAGTATTAACAGATTGATGAAAGGAAAAGCTCAAGTTGCTGCAGACTTCAGCATTCAATCCCCTAAATCCAAAAACAAGCTAAGCCAAAAAAGGAGACAGGCAAGGAAAAGGAATTCAGGGATCTCCATAACAGAACCCACAGAATTCTCGGCTGACCCCTCCTTGCCTCAGCCCCTCTTGCAAAACATCCCTCAAAATCCAAAGTCCAAAAATGTTCTCCCTATTCCAATTCAACAAGTCACTGCAAGCTCTATAGCTGCAGCTCCCACTGAAGAATTCCCTCTAAACAAGTTTTCCCCTGATATTGATGAGTATACCCCTCTTCTCTCAGAAGATGAGTTACATGGAGAACCTGATAGGAATGATCAACATTGTGCCATGTTAATTGAAGCAGTTAATGGCACAAGTGAAATACAAGAATCAAGACCATCTCAAAGATCCACAATGAGAACTTCACCAAGGTTTACCAGGAGTAGACTTGCAGCAAACAAAAGTGCACCACCAAACCACAAACTCCCCTCTCTTTTTTAATGATCTGTACACTCACATGGAATGTAAGAGGTATCAGAACCTCTGGTGACCTTGAGAGACTTAAGATCCTTAAAAAACTCCACAATATATCCCTTATTGCAGTCCTAGAACCTTTCTTGGATGATAATCACCTCAACCACTTCAAAATCTAGCTATCCATGCATCATGCTACCTCCAATACCAATAACAAAATTTGGATCTTCTGGGACCAGGATTTCCAGGGATCAGTCATTGACTCCGATGATCAGCAAGTCACTCTTGAACTCAGACATGTTGAAGCTGTAGAGTCTTTTCACATTTCAGTCATTTATGCCAAGTATAAACCCTCTTTGAGAACACCTTTATGGGACAGTCTAAGGTCCAAATCCACTTCAGCTCAGGTTCCCTGGTGTGTCATAGGGGATTTCAATGTAATTGCCTCTATTAAAGAGAAAATAGGTGGGCTTCCTTATCAGATCAGCAAGAGTCTTGATTTTCTTAGCATGATTGAGGACTGTGGCCTCACAGACCTGGGCTTCTATGGGCCTAGATACACCTGGTCAAATGGAAGAGGCCCTTGTGCCATTGTGTAGAGAAGTCTAGACAGGGGAATGGTCAATGACAATTGGTTATCAGCCTATCCTGCCACCACAATCACTCACCTTGCCTCTACAGGGTCAGATCACTCTCCTCTCCTTATGGAAATGCATGTTAGGCATGAAACCTCCAAGAAATACTTCAAGTTCTTCAATTGTTGGGTTGAAAATCCTTCTTTTAACTCATTGGTTCAGACTGTATGGAACACTCCAATCCAAGGCAACCCCATGTGGATCTTTCATTAGAAGCTCAAAATCTTATCCTCTGAATTGAGCAAATGGTCAAGGCAGGAGTATGGGGATATTTTCAGTAAACTGAAGGAGTATGAAGAAAAGGTTAGATTAGCTGAAGAGCTCTGAGATCAAACTAATAGTGCCAATGATAGAGAAGCACTCCACAATCTCAATGCTCAGTATATTAAGCACTTGAAAACAGAGGAGTCTGTTCTAAGGCAGAAGACTCAACTTCACTGGTTCAAAGATGGAGATGTCAACTCTAAATACTTTCATACTCTCATAAGGGGAAGAAGAAGGAAGTTATTCATCCACAAGATTAAAAATGAGGATGAAGAATGGATTGAGAGTGATGAAAGTATTGGAGAAGCAGCTTGTGACCATTTTCAGAACTTATTTTCTGATCCTGGGGGAATCATTAGGGAAGACTTGCTTTCCTGCATCCCCACTCTTATATC
>MU752741.1:6024-20778 GCA_026770625.1 Nicotiana glauca | reverse complement strand
AACCCCCCTCGGATACAAATGGCTTGTCTCCATAAAGTTTTTTACTCGTTAAGCTTTTAGGACCTGACATTTCAAGTTTTTTTTCTTTCTTTTCTTAAACTTCATATCAAGTCAAGCTATCTCATACAAATTGAAATGGAAGGAGAGTATTAATGTATCTTCTCTCGTTTCTATTTGTATAGCATAGTTTGACTGCACACGAAATTAAAGAAAGATCTTTGAGATTTGCGATCTTAAATAAATTGTAATACTTGTGTTGTTATAAGACTTTTATAACTTGTGCACTTCAAAATGTCATAATATTTATGTGCGGCTATAAAACTTTATCTAAGGACAAAATAAAAAATTTGAGCTAAATTGCTCTAAATTAGAATTACGTCTTTCTTTTTAACAGAAAATGAGAAATAGATTTTCTCAAACATATTTTTACCTACCGTAGATGAGCCAAACTTTTAACGAATGGCTAAGTTAGCCTTCTTTTTAAGTACAAGAACAAATTTGGATGTTTTCCCCTGTTATTTAAATTGTAGCTCTTTAAGAGATTATTTGATTTGACATAAAATATATTAGGATATTCAAAACTGCAATAACTATAGGAGTATTAAGTTGTGAAGCCATAAGATGAAAGTTTTGGAGAGGGTGATAGAAGGGAGGATGGGGATGAGGGTGTCCATTTTCCAAAACCAGTTTGGTTTCATGCCAGGACGGTCGACTACGGAAACCATTCACCTTGTGAGAAAATTGGTGGAGCAGTACAGGGCGATGAAAAAGGACTTGCATCTGATGTTCATTGACCTAGAAAAAACTTACGATAAAGTCCCCCGAAAGGTACTATGGAGATGTAAAGAAGTGCATATAGCCTATATTATAAAGGTCAAGGACATGTATGAAGGAGCAAATACGGCTAAGGACGGTAGGAGGAAACTCAGAGTGCTTTCCAATTGAGATGGGATTGCATAAGGGATCCACACTTAGCCCATTTTTATTTTTCTTGGCCATGGATGCATTGGCATTATACATTCAAGGGCGGTGTCTTGGTGTATGTTATTTGCAGATGACATAGTTCTGAATGATGAAACGCGAGATGGTATTAACTAGAGGTTGAAAGTCGGAAGACATACCCTTGAGTCTAAATGTTTCAAGTTAGGCATGACCAAGACAGAATACTTGAAGTGCGAGTTCATAGAAGTTACCTAGGAAGCAGTCGTGAATGTGAGGCTTGGTGCTCAAGTCATTCCCAGGAAAGAGAGCTTTAAGTATTTGGGGTATGTAATTCAGAGTGATGGAAAGATTGATGAGGATGTCATACATCGTATCGGAGCAGGATGGATGAAGTGGAGGCTCGCTTCCGGTATTTTGTGTGATAAGAATGTGTCATTGAGATTTAAAGGTAAGTTCTACAAAGTAGTGGTTAGATCGACTATTTTATATGGGATAGACTGTTGGCCAGTCAAGAACTCCCATGTCAAGAAGTTGAAAGTTGCTGAAATAAGGATATTGAGATAGATGTGTAGGCATGCTAGGTTAGATAAAATTAGGAAGGAAGTTATTAGGGACAAGGTGAGAGTGGCCCCTGTGGAGGATAAGATGCGAGAGGCGAGACTTCGATGGTTTGGACCTGTTAAAAGGAGAAGCACAAATACCCCAGTTAGGAGGTGTGAGAGGTTGTCCTTGGGGGAATCAGAGGAAGGGTAGAGGTAGGCCAATGAATTATTGCAGAGAAGTAATCAGGCGGGACATGGCACAACTTGAGCTAACCAAAGACATGACCCCTGATAAGAGGGTGTGAAGGTTAGTAATATGACTAGGGTGTTTGTGTTTGATTTGTTAGGTTTTGCTATATTAAAAATTAAAAGTTAATTTATAGGAGTACACAACAAGTTTTGGGTTTTTTCCTTTTCAAAACTAGACACATGAATCAATTGACGAAATTAAGAGTAATTCGTTTATGTTAACAAACTAGTACTAAAATAGTAGCAAATAGATAAAAGAGTTTTAGTATCCCATCAAATGTAAAAGTATTTCCAAGCGTGTATAACGTGATACCCAAAACTTCTATTTACAAAATGATATTAAGCTAGTACAAGGGATGTCAGAAATACGATATTAACTATTAAGATCATGAAGGAAGATCATGGAGGAGGTTATGGAGGTGTGAGAGTTACAACCATATATAATGATAAAGACTAATGGTGAGGTTATTTACATAATGGAGAAGAGTCGTTAGAGTTATATTTGTGTAGTGAACATCCATATAAATAATATATTTCATAACATCCCCCTGGATGTCCAAAAAAAAAATATACCTCGTTAAAACCTTATCTGTGAAAAAAATCCCAGTGAAGAAAAAATAGCACACATCTTGTAATACCTATTACTTGCTACCTCATTAAAAACATTGCTAGTAAAACCAAGTAGGATAAAACTTAGTTAAGGAAAAAAAAGTATAGCGCGTATATACCTCCCCCTAATAAAAATATTATTTTATTTATCAAAGACAATGTGTTCCAGTTTTGTATCTCAACTCCTCAAACGTTGAGGTTGGTAAGCTTTACATATCTACCAAAATGTCAGGCAAACAAAATTATTAAATATCTATTTCATCATTTTATTGAGGATTGTGTCTCATAAAGAATTTTGCTGAAATGTGTTTTATTCTGTCTCCTTCAATATATACTTCTTTCAATTGAGATAAGCACACAACATTGTCTTTCAATTCTAAGCAAGTACCATTTTCTTTTTAAATAAAAGTCACACATCTCCTTCATATGCAAATAGACTATTTGAAGAACAAACTTCAGGAAATGCCTGCATTTGCATAACCAACAAAATTTAATAATATTTATTAGGATAAATAAATCTTTATCAATGATTTCCTTTTGCAATATAATATTGATCACATTCTAGTATCTTCAAATGGGAGTAAATTCAAAATCTTGCTAGTATATTATTATACTCATAGTTCTAGCAAGAAATATAAGTGCACCAACTGCAATAAGACATTAGACAAATCATATGCCATTGCAGAAGCTTAATTTAACAAATTTTCAGAAACCTTTATGTGCTTCAGAACAATTAAAATCCTTCAAGGACTTTTATTATAATTATATCAAGTATTTCATGTACTACCAAACTAAAATCCGAAAGCAATTTCATATGCCATAGGAGAATATGTCTCCATATAGTCAATTCCAAGATATTTACATGAAAATAAACTTTATATTATTTTATTTATTAATTTTATAATATTCGTGCATATGATTTTTCCTTAATGTTAAGTTTCAAGATATATATAGGTAGCATTATTAAATTTGTCAGTAACATTATTGTGAACAAATATCAAGTTAATGTTCTTAATCATGCCTAATGAAATATTTTTAATGAAAATTATAAAATTAAAGTTCACAGGTTTATCAGCCAAGCCATATTTGTTAATCTAATGAATAAAATACCCATATTCAGAACACTAGCACATCAAATTAGACTTTTAAATAAATAATATTAACAGATAAAGCTTTAAAACCTAATATTAAGCACAAAATATCTTTGATTTTTTAAAGTTTTACTGACTATAAAAAACTCATTTATTTAAAACTTTTTCTGTTATTTCAAATAAATATGGTTTGTCATATTTATATTTTAAAATATGTTCATGTTTGAATATGATTAAACAAATTGAGTGTCATGAAAAAAATTAAATGTACGAATATATTATAAAAATAATAAATAAAATAATATAAATCTATTTCAATTATAAGTAAAATACCTATATAAAATATACTATATAGAAGGTATTACATAAACAAAAGGATTTATAATGTCAAGGGCATAATTTTCAGGTAAGTATTGTAAAATCTTGTGAAGGTGACTATTATGGTAACTAGAGCAAAGTAAAATATTTTTTGTGTAACAAAAGAAAAAAAATAATTTTTGGGTAATGAACACAAAGTTAAATGACTTTTACGTAACAAAATAAATAATTTTTAGGTAATGAATATAAAGCTTAATGTCCACCCATAAAATTTACTCCCTATAAGTAATTGTGTAGTTAATTTTATCTATGGTCATTGAACTTTTATTTTGTTACCCAATAGTCATTAATCTTTTTTTTGTTACGTAAAAATCATTCAACTTTGTGTTCATTACACAAAAGTCACTTTTCTTTCTTTTGTTACACAAAAATTATTTTACTTTGCTCTAGTTATCACAAAAGTCACATTTTTACTTGAAAAGTCTTTTATGCCCTTGATATTATATAAACCTTCATATTTATATAATTCCTTCTATATTATATACTATATAATATATTTTTAACTATGTATTTTATTTATAAATAAAATAACTTAATATTATTTTATTTATTATTTTTATAGTATATACGTATATTTAATTTTTTCTTAAAGTTAATTTTCAAAATATATTAGTAGCGTTATTAAATTTGTCAGTAACTCAAATATATATTAGTAGAGAAATAAATCGACAAGTACATTTTCGTGAGAAAATTCGCAGGTAAACAAACAAAGAAAATGAGGAACAAATCATATGTTATTCAGAAGGAAAATCCCTAGGTACTACATGCGATTTTAGCTGGGGATATTTTCTTGGGGATTTACCTCGACAATTCGTTATTTGGGAAATTACACTACTAAAAATTCAGGAAAAACCGTCTAGAAAAAATCGACCAAAGTTGGTCAGTAATGGCCAATAACCGTTCAAAATGCGACTATTAATATGTGGTCGATATTTTGAAGGTCAGAACTCGGAAGGGCATACCGACCAACTTTTGTCGGTCGATTAAATTAAAAAAAAAAAGAATTGCTGAAAAAAATTGTTTTTTAACGTTACTAATATATCTTGAAAATTAAAGTTAAGAAAAATTAAATATACGAATATATTATAAAAATAATAAATAAAATAATATTAAGTTCTTTTATTTATACATAAAATACATATTTAAAAATATATTATATAGTATATTATATAGAAGGTATTACATAAATATATATGATATCAAGGGCATAATAGATTTTTCAAGTAAAAATGTGACTTTTGTGATAACTAGAGCAAAATAAAATGATTTTTGTGTAACAAAAGAAAGAAAAATGACTTTTGTGTAATGAACACAAAGTTGAATGATTTTTACGTAACAAAAAAAGATTAGTAACTTTTGGGTAACAAACACAAAAGTTCAATGACCATGGATAAAATTATCTCGATTGCCGTTTATTAAGAAACCATCTATCACTAAAATAATCTGGACCGTTTATTTGAGTGATTTCAGAAGGCAGACGTGTACTGGATAACAACTTCACCTTAACAAATAGGAGTAACAACCTTGTTTCCGAGTCCAACGACTTCTAACTGTCTTTCCCTCCATTTATGTTTCAACTAACTGCTCATTTTTCTTGTGAACAATTCCATCTTCTCAGATCTCTAATCAACAATAAATTAATCTACAGAAGAATCTAGAAATTAATTACCATAAACAATGTCTTACTACCCGAAAGGCCACCGCGACAATGACGACGTCCCTGAATTTGACGAGTATGATCACACTCCCTATGGTGGCGGATACGATATTTCATTGACATACGGCCGCCCAATTCCACCTTCAGATGAGACTTGCTATCCTCCGACTTCTTCCACCTCCGACGATTTCGACTATGATCGTCCTCATTACTCTTCCTCTGCAGAGCCATCTGCCTATGCTGATGAAGCTCTGGATAATGAGTACCAGAGCTATTCCAAGCCCAAGACCAAGCCTCGTCCCTCACGTTCTCGCCCATCTAAGGACGGGGATGACGAAGATGAGAAGCCTCGGCGCAAGCCCGGGATGAATCGTCCTAGCGATGGTGGGAGTGGAATTGAATCTGATGAAACCGGGTATGGAAGCCGGACTGAGTACGAGATCGAGAAACCCAAAAAGGGGTATGGACGGAAGAGCGACAAGGACGAGGAGCCCAAATCCAAATATGGATCAGGATATGGGCGGAAGAGTGAGCCAGATTCAGAATATGGATCAGGTTATGAGCGGAAGAGTGAATACGAGAAGCCAAGTCCCGATTACGGATCTGCTGGGTATGGGAGGAAGAGTAAATATGATGAAGAACCTACATCCGAGTATGGATCAAGTTATGGAAGGAAAAGTGAGAATCAGGAGAAAAGTTCGGAATACGGGTCTGGTTATGGACGAAAAACGGACTCTGATGAGGATGGATCAAGGCACGGAAAGAAAAGTGAATATGGGTCTGGTTACGGAGGAAAGACGGATTCTGAAGAATATGGATCAGGGTATACAAGGAAAAGTGAATATGAAGAGAAAAGTTCAGAATATGGCTCTGGTTATGGACGAAAAACTGATTCTGATGAGTATGGATCAGGATATCGAAAAAAAAGTGATTACGAGGAGAAAAGCTCGGAATACGGATCTGGTTATGGACGAAAGACGGACTCTGATGAGTACGGGTCTATTGGATACGGGAGTAAACCCGCATCAGGGTACGGAAGCAAAAGTGAATACGAGGAGAAGAATTCAGAATACGGGTCTGGTTACGGACGAAAGACCGATTTGGAAGAAAATGAATCTGGTGGATATGGGAGTACTAAAACCGCATCCGGTTATGGATCAGGGTACAGAAGAAAAAGTGATGATGATGAGGAGAAAAACTCAGAATACGAGTCGGCTTATGGGCGAAAGACCGACTCTGATGAATATGGATCTAGTGGATACGGGAAGAAGAAAAACTACGGGGAGGAAGAGGACGACAGTGGGTATGGTTATGGAGGAAAATCAACTAGTTATGGCCGTTCAAGCTACGAGACAACAGAGAGCGAAGGGTACGGGAGGTCAACAATTGAGAGGCCTAGTTATGGAAGGTCCGAGGAAGAGGACTACAAGAAGCCTAGTTATGGAAGGCGTGACGATGATGATGAAGGCTATGGTCGCAAGAAATATGTAAGTACTTGATTACAAACGGAATGCATATTGTACCTAGTTTGATGCTTTTAGTTCGCTGATCTTTGTTCAGTTATAACATGGGACTTATATTTTTATTCTTCCATTGATTTGATCTGATAAATTGGCAGGGCGATGACAATGATGAGGGCGATGACGATGACAAGGACAAGAAATATCGCAATAGGCAGCGCCACCATCGCAAACACTCCGATGATTGAGTATAGAGTGCTTCTGTCTCCTACTCCATATTTATCCCTTATTAGAAGTTATAGGAGTAGTAAAATAAAAGTTGGCATCTATTCATAGTGTTTCATTACCATTGAGTAGAGTGTTTTTGTTATGTCCTCCAAATTCATGCCATTTTACTAGTTATGGAGTAGTAAATAAAATTTATCTATGTATTCAGTGTTTTGTATGCTGGGAGAAGGAAATGTTGGTAGTTTTCTTTATTAGGTATTATGCTTCTCTCCACTTTAATAAAATACCAGATTTTCCAGGTGATACTATGCCATAAAAAGTTCTTTTTTTTGTTGCGTCATTATCTCAACATGAATATTCGAAAGTGTAAGTTGTGACCTATGTAAAGTCATTTTGCTTGAAAAAACTATTTACCCGTAAAACGGTATAGCTGAATTTATAGCATGATTTATAGATAGGCGAATCAATTTGATCGAAAAACAATAAGTAAATAAAAAAAGAGATAAAATTATCAAATGAAATTAAAGAAAAAAAAAGCATGACTAAGAACTTTAGCCTTTCCGGTGACGAGCGTCTATCAAGTATTGAAATTGAGCGTAATAGAGCATAGCTTTTTATGTACAAAGTATTTCGTGTCCTACAATAGATGTTAATCTTCCTATTTATAGCCTCATTTAGGAAGACAAGATCCTAGAATCAAACTTCTCTTGAATAAGAATAAAATCGTCATTGATAGGAGCATAACAACTGACTTTGAATGCTGATATTCTCTATAACGAGTGTTCATCAAATGCTATCTGATATCAAACCTTCGAATCTTAATTGTCAGCTTATATTTCCTTCGGAATCCATCTTGCACCGGTCACACACCCGCACCCAGTGTCAGCTATGTGTTGGTTCACTTTCCACCTGCTTTCGGTTCCACGTGTCACCTCAACATTCGACCAACTGTCATCTATTAATTTTATTCCATACACATAGTCCCCCTACATTCTATTGACGCAACTCAGCATTACCGGAAAGTAGATAAGAATTCTTTTCTTGTCGGAAAAGTTCCTGAATAGTCTCTGACACTTGAAAGGGCGCACGTCTTCTCATATTTAATAACCCGAACACGTATTGCTCCATGATTCAGCAAGTATTTTCACCTATTTTCGAGGTAATCATGACTACAGTTTTTGCCGTCTATAACTTCTCCGCCACTCATCCTTTTTCATCTTTACTTCCATTATTTCCATAACTCCTTCTTCTTCTTCTTCTTCGACGAATTTCCTTACAACTTTTCTGCAACACTCAACCTTTTCAGTAAAAAACTTCTTCACAGATTTCTTATCATCATGTCTTCTCTTACTGCTGTCTCCGAAAATTCTGGTTTTGTCTTTGGTGGAGGTTTAAAGAAAAATAAAAACAAAGAGGTTGATGTCGAATATAAACCTCCAACTGTAAACACCATTATACCACTCCATCTTAGCACCACATCCGATCTCCAAGAGCAAAAAGCACATGTAAATTCCCAAAGTGGCATGATTTGACTAGTTCGTAGGTACCCCTTCTCCATTCATCCTCCTACCATCCTCGTTGTGAAGGAGGACTGCATTTATAGCAATCTTGAAATCTTCGCCCAAGATGGGGCAGAACGAGTTACATATTCCAAGGCGGAGTTACATACCCCTTCACTTTGGGTCCCTTCATCTTGGGGTTGGGTAAAGGAATTGATCAAATAATTTTGGAATTTTGCCATCGGTACCAAGTTTTCTTGGCACATGTAGGCTCATCCATATGGAGTACGATGGTCTGCCTCCATCAATTGTGCATCGAGACTAGGGAAACTCACACACTTGCACATATAATGAATCTTTACTCTCCAAAGTTTCCCTTGGGGAGTGTTAAACCTCAGTAAACATGGTCACCACGCTCTTCTCATCAGCGTAGATGATGACAACGACCGTGGATGGATGGAACATTTCATTGTTATTGCTACTAGGGACATCATCCCAATCACAGCTCCAGCTTTTCTCGAATCATGGAATATTTTCCATAAGTCTTCGGGTGTCCGTTTCTTTCTTCCTAAAAAGAGAATTTATTTATTTGCTAATTTTCTACTCCCTTCGTTTCAGAAACTCACTGGGAACCACCACGGGTTCAAGGTCTGGACCGATGAGTCCAGAAAATTCTGGATATTACTACTCCTGAAACCTGACAGTGAAAGGAGATGGCTCCCAAGTATGGATGGAGAGCCAAGAGCCATGGTAACTTTGGAACAACTTGTTAATTGTCCTTTTGCCCCCCACATGACTTCTGAGGATTTCTGTCGTGTGTCCCAATGTCGAGGCTCTTGATGACCCGGTGGAGGCTGCACAAGTGCCCTTCACCAGAGGAGGGCTCGTGAATCTACTAGCGCCTCCGGTATAGGTGCTTCCTCCCAGTGTCCCCAGCCTAATAATAAGAAACCGAAGAGGAATGTTTCCTACTTGGCTGAGACTCAGGATAAAATAATAAAGAGAACATCAACTGAGCGACCACAGTTGTCCTCGATGATGAAGGGAAAACCAGTGATGAAGATGCTTCCCTCCAAAGGAGAAAAAGATCTTCATCAGCTCAACTGGGTTCTCAGCTAGGGGAGCTTTAAAATCCACTAGCAGAGGAGGTCCAGGAGCTCTTGGGCAAATATGCTTGGTTAAAAATGCCGATTCCCGCTTTTCGATCCCCATCAACGTCTCTGATCAAAGGAGTTCGGCCCCTAACCTTCCTCTAGCATCGACTACTGAGCCAGCCACAATTGCCACGCTTTCTACATCGGTTATTTCTTCTCCATCTACACCAAGAACTCCTTATCCACCGATACCAGCTGTCCCTTCTCCACTAATACTGCCTGCTTCTCTTCTACGATCTCCAGACCACGTAAACTTGGAAAATACTTACTCGACCCCTTCTCTAGATCCTTGTGGAAGGCGAAGTTCCACTCTTTCATTTTTGAAGGGGTGCCATATTCTCTCCAAGCTGGTGGAGTTTGATAATTACCTGAAGCCCCTGGCTTCAACGAAGTATTGGAGAAATATGGACTCCCTTTTGGGCAGTGCCTAATAAACAACAAGATGCATTGCTCGGCGCAGGTAGCAACCTCAATTCTCTTTATCTTTTTTTGATTTATATTTTGAAGTAATAAATTTGATTCTATCTCTTCTTTAGGACAATATTTTTGCCTTAGAAGGCCTGCAGAGATTAATCCTGGACGAGCAAGGGCTTGATTCAGAACGAGATCAACTTTTGGCTGAAAGGATTCA
The DNA here is from genome assembly GCA_026770625.1 of Nicotiana glauca. NCBI lineage: Eukaryota > Viridiplantae > Streptophyta > Magnoliopsida > Solanales > Solanaceae > Nicotiana > Nicotiana glauca. The sequence goes on along the minus strand of MU752741.1, from coordinate 10,338 downwards.
CCTCGCTAAGCACATCCTGGTGCTAGAAGGCCAAAATCGCTCAAATGGATGAGCTCGAGGCCTTGCTGCAGCAGTCTGAACAAGATAAGATGGCTCATAGTCGCCCAACTATATGAGAACCTTAAAGAAGCAAAGGCTAAGTGGGTTGAGTTTCACGATACTGTGATTTTTGCCGCCGAGCATGAATCAACCTTCATTGAATAAGTTAATAACTTGGAAGCTGGCTTGTGTACCAAAACCTAGGAGACCAATGCTGCCGAGGAGAAGATTACAAAAATTAGAAGAGAGACTCAAGAAAGTCATGGAGTATAACCGACTTCACTCAATCACCAACGTTGAGATTGATTCCAAGATCAGCGCAATGAAGGCTAAAAACAAAGAGATCCAAGCCAAAATTGATAAGCTATGAGCAAAACTCTAGGACCAAGAAGATTCCTTACTTACGATAAAACCTACACCATATATCATATGAAGAGGAAGACTTTGGAGGAGGCCAATGAAGGCATTGTCAACATTGATGACAGTATTGCCAAGGACTGGGAAGTGGAGTTAACCGCTCGTGAGAACCTTCTTATTTGGCTCGCTACATCTGACTCCTCGGATACTAATTCTGAGCATTCGAGAACCGAAGGGGAGACTGAAGAAGATGAAGTCTCCAAACCGGCAACGGAACAATCTTCTTCCACTAGAGAAAATGAAGATTCTTCTCTCTCTTCGGCTCCGGCTACAAAGAATGATGTATAAATTTTTTATTTTACCCTTTGTAATTACACCAAAACGTTTTACTAAGTTTTGAGCTTTAATTAATAAAGGAAAGTTTTGCTTAAGTGTTGTGCAAAAATTCTTTTTACGTTTAATTGATAAAACTTCGAGAATATTTATGCATCCGATAGCTTTTGATCAGGGAAGAAATTCTTCCGGAATCTACCGTTTACTATGAGGGTTTCATAAGAGAGGGACCTTATGTTTACGGTACTCTTTAAGAGGACATCTCCTGTTCGTTCTGTCACAAGCATTTGAAGTTTTTGTTAACTTTTAAACGATAAAATAAATTAACTTATCATTCGGACAAGAAATAAGATAAGAATAAAATGACCTTGATTTATTCCCTCTATCTCTTAAAATACATTTACATAAATATTCATTTGCTTAAGTAAATAAAGCTGCCAATACATATGGCTAACTTGAATAACATATTTCTGCGTAGCTGACCACGTAGTCACCGATCCTAATAAGACATTGATCCCGACTCTAACAGTCGTTGGTTTTCGTGGCACTGTTGGTGCTGTACTTAGCATTCGAGAAGTGGAATTTTTGCATTCACTGAAGGATGTTTCTTAATTTTATACTTTATTTTACTGCTTCATCAGCAGAGACAACTTGTGAACAATTAAATAATCTGTTTCAATTTTGGGAGGTGAGACTTGCCATCAAACTAAAGATTATTTAACCATCCACAAGCTTTTTTCCACAAGAATTTTAGTGCTTTGATATTGAAGGTGCCGATGATCATGCTTTACGTTGCTACCTCATTAAAAACCTTGCTAGAAAAATCTGATTGGGACAAAAACTGATTGAAGGAAAAAAGAGTACAACACATACTTTCAGTACCAACAAGAATCTTCAACAATAATAACTTTTGAGGTGAGTCACATTCCAATTGTTTGGCAGTTTGACCCCCTCTTGATTTTCTTATTCATATGATTCTTTACCGGTTATAGGCAAAATCCGGTAAGGTCCTTCCCATATTGGTCCCAGCTTTTCGGCATTAACTTCCCGAGTTCTTTGAGTAACCTTCCTCAGAATCAAATTTCCAACTTTGAAATAACGAAGGTTCGCCCTACGATTGTAATACCTTTCCATCATTTGCTTTTGGCCCACCACCCTTACGTATGCCAGATCTTAATACTCCTCAAGAAAATCTAACATGATCAGCAACTCCTCGTTGTTTGTTTCTTTGTTTTCATAGGAGAACCTTAAGGTCGGTTCCCTACTTCCACCGGTATCAAATCCTCCCAACCGTATAAGAGCAAAAAGATATTTCATGAGTGCTCGACTTCGTCGTGGTCCGATATGCCCATAGCATACGCGATAGCTCATCTGGAGATTTTACCTTGGCATCTTCAAACTTCTTCTTAAGGTTTTGAATAATTACCTTGTTGGTTGACTCCGACTTTCCATTAGCACTCGAGTGGTATGGTGAGGACGTAATTCATTTGATATTTCACCCTTCCAAAAATTTTATGACTTTTGAACCTACGAACTGTGGCCCATTGTCACAAGCAATTTTCGGTATTCCAAATCGGCAAATGATGTTGTGCCATTTAAAATCAACCACTTCTCGTTCTCTGATTTTTGGGTAAGCACCTGCTTCAACCCATCTAATAAAATAACCAGTTAAAACTAAAAGAAATTTTACAATCCCGGACCCTTATGGTAAGGGGCGTACTATGTCTATCTCCTATTTCATGAATGGACACGGGGACGCCAGCAAATGCAGAAGTTCTGCTGGTTAATGCATGACATTGACATTTATCGCACCTTTCTACGAAGGTCTGCACCCTATTCCATCAGGGACCAATAATAACCAACCCTGACTAACTTGAGAACTAACGATTCTTTACGAAGTGGTTCCCACAGACTCCTTCGTGTGCTTCTCTCATCAAGTAGTCAATCTACCTAGACACTGAGCTAATAGTCCTTGGAACAATTTCCTGTATAACTATCAATTAACAAGACAGTAGCGAGCTGCCTTAGTCCACAGCACCCGGGATGCTTTTGGGTCTTTAGGTTATTTACCATGTCTAAGATATTCAATGAACTAGTTCCTTCTTTCCCAAATTAAGTTGGTTGAATTTACTTTACAATTGCCATCCACATCCAACACCGCATGCATCAATTAGATGACCGTCTTTCATCTCTATCAATGACCCCAAATTAGCCAAGGTGTTTGCCTCCAAATTTTCCTCTCTCAGAATGTGGACGATCGACCATTCTCTAAATAGTGCAGTAATACTTGAACCTTGTTCAAGTACTATTGTATACGCTCCTCCTTTGTGTCGAAAATTCCATACACTTAGTTTACCACCAATTGGGAGTTGCACTTTATCTCGATGACCTCAGAACCTAGTCCCCGAGCTAGTTCAAGCCCTTTAACAAAAGCCTCATACTTAGCTTTATTTTTAGTTAATGGTATAGTTCTAATGGCCTATATTAGGGTTTCCCCCGAGCGGGTGATTAGAACTACTCCAAGACCGGACCCTTTTACGTTCAAGGATCCATCCATAAACAAAGTCCAAACTCCTGATGTCATTTTTGACACCAACACTTCTTCCTTAGCAGTTAGAGGCATTAATCAAGGACTAAAAGCCATGAAGTCGACCAAAACATGTGACTTAATTACAGTCTTGGGTTTATATTCAATGTCGAAATTGCTAAATATGACTGCCTTTTTAGCCAAAAGGCCTGACAACTCAAGATTATGAAGGACATTTCTTAAGGGAAAGGTTGTCACAGTGGCTATTAGGCGATACTGAGAATAAAGCCTAAGCTTTCTAGAGGCAACTATGAGAGCTAAGGCGAACTTTTCGAGGTGCGAATAGCGTGTCTCTGCTCTTGATAATATTTTGCAAATTTAATAAATAGGAAATTGCGTACCTTCTTCTTCTCGGACCATGATGACACTTGCCACTACTTCCGAGACCGCTAGGTAAATTAGTAATTGTTCACATTCTCCTAGCTTTGATAGCAACATAGGGACGGATAGGTATCTTTTTAGGTCCTTCAATGCCTGTTGGCATTCTGGAGTTCACACGAAGTGGTTCTTCTTTTTCAAAAGTGAAAAGATGTGTTGGCACTTCTCCGAGGACCTTTATATGAACCTGCTTAGAGCCATCAATCTCCCAGTCAACCTATGTATTTATTTTATGCTTGTTAGCTGGTCCGGGATATTCTAGATGGCTTTGATTTTGTCGGGGTTTACTTTGATCCCTCTTTGTGTGACCAGATACCCCAAGCATTTATCGGAGCCTGTGAGCACGTGATTTTTGCCCTAAGCAAATTATTCCTAAAAATCCAAACAAAATGATCTTTCAATTTTTGTTGATATTTGTGACATTTTTGTGTTAATTAGTTGCATAATAAATCATATTAAAAAATACAAAAAATATGCATATGCATTAGGATTTTTAATTTTACAATTTTAGTATTAATTCATTTTTTGAAACAAATTAAAGAAAGATAAAAAAATAGCATTTTTAGCGTTTTTGAAAATTACTATAAAATAGATATTAAATAATTCTAGAATTTAATTAG
>MU752734.1:17742-52517 GCA_026770625.1 Nicotiana glauca | reverse complement strand
GTCGAACATTAGTCAATAAAAGCGACCGTGCTAGAACCGCGGGACTCGAGGGGTGCCTTACACCTTCCTCTCGGTTAACATAATTCCTTACTCAATCTTCTGTTTTCGTAGACCATAAATAAGAGTTAAACCTTCCTTTTGAAAGTGATTCGAATAAAAGGTGACTTGGAACAACAAAACTCAATTCCAAGTGGCGACTCTAAATAATAAATAATTTCTTTTCAAAACGTCACTTCAATTGGAAAAACTCTTCTAACTCAACCTCATAATAGGGTTTTGTGGAAAAAAGAGGTGTGACAGCTATGACGACTCTGCTGGGAAAAATTAATAAGAATTCGAGCTTTGTATATTGATTTTTGTTTGGCTTTTATCATGTCTTGGATATTATTGTGTTTGGAAGCCTAATGTGCTATTTGTCATTTTTTTTATCTCTTTAATATTTATTTGAACTGTGATATAAATTGTATCTGCTCTCGCACCCCTCTGAGTCTTCTGATAGGTAGTTATGTTGTGTTTGCCTACCAGCATCACAAAACTTCTTTCTTGAGATAAAGCTAGTTTGCCTACCAGCTTCTGGTGAAGGATTTAGTCACACATGTTTAGGCGGGAGAGCCATTAGCTAGCCAGTGCTATTCTACTACTGGTGACGCTTGACGCTCCTCGGCTCGGGTTGTCCACCCGGGTAAGCCAGGTCTAGTTATCATCTCCTTTAGGATTTGAAAACTTAGAAGAACAAGCCACAACCAATGAATATCCCTAGTAAGCTACGCTTTATTTGCATCATGTGCATTGGACTTAGCGGGACTCGGCACAGGGTCGGGCCCGTCTAAGACATGTACCAATTTTTCGGACCAACATGTTCATCTTTATGTGCTATATGTAATATTATTTAGCAGGCTTCACATAGATGTTGACCAGATTTAGGATAGATTGATTGAACAGAGGAGAGAGAAAGAGAAAATTTTCTCCAAGTCTTCATAAAATATTCTTTTTTTTTAAATAAAATTTTGAAAGGTTCTAGTATGTAAATTTATAATTTTTTAAAAAAAAATAGTTTTTTAGTTATTTTAACAGAACTACGCGGGTCTGATTCTCACCGGATGTGAGATACGTAGGCAAACTTCATCGGTTCCGGCCCTCAATTTTCAAAAATTCAAAATTATTTTTCTTTAATTTCTTCTTTAGGAGTTTTTCTTTGAGATATCAAATTTAAAAATCTAAAAATATTTTCTTTCTTATTTAGAAGTCCTTATTAAAAAAAGAAGAAGTTCAAAACCCAAAAATATTTTCTTATTTTTAGAAGTTCTAATAGTCTGAATTCACATTATAAGAAAAAGGAAAAAAAATTAGTTTAGTTTACTTGAGCTCCAATATTCCCGAACTACGCAAGATCTGATTCATGTCTACACATGATACATAGGCAACCTACATCAGGTTCGATCGAATAATTAAAAAAAAAGAAGAAGAAAAAAAGAGAATAAAGTGGTAAAAAGAAAAAAAAAGAGAGAGAGTGTTTATTCCAACATGCTTGTTGTTTTGAAATAAAAGCTAATTAAAGGTGGTCGGTTTGTTGGTTTGCAATGGCGAGTCACGCAAACAATCCAAGATCCTCGGAAGTAAAAGCATCTTCTCAACAAATAGAAAAAGCACCGTTGTATCCAATATCAAGAAAAAGCAAATAGGCAAGTTGGCGGTAAAAAATAAAAAAAAAGGACAAATGTAGGATTTACTTTACCAGATTTGAGCAATAGGACATGGCCTGCTCGGGATGATTTGATGATGGGGAATTTGATCCAGCATTGCAAGCCGTAGTAGACATTGTCGCGGTAGAAGAGAAACAAAAAACGGGCGTCAACCCTGAAAGCCCTATCAGACGGGAGTCTCGGTAGCCGGTCTTGCTATCTTTTCTGCCTTTCGAGTTATTTCAGTGTGTCATCCAAATGTTTTTAATTTATTATCTTACATTCTGATTTAAATCCTTTTATTTTTTTTATTTTTTTTAAAATATTCAAATAAATGAAATCAATATTTCATCATCCATGAATGTCTCTTTTCTAATCTTGTCCCTTTTTTTTTCTTCTTCTCTTTTTATTTTCAGTTGTGTTAATGCAGATTTTAATAACATGATATGCTGGCGGACTTCATGCCCATATCATAAAATGCTGTCACATTTCGAAATAATGAACCAAGAAGCATAATGTGTTGAATATAAGGCTTGTAAGAAAATAAATAAAGGATATTGAAACGAAAATGAGATTCCCTCTCTTAGGATCATTGTTGAAGCCGAGATCTATGATTAAGATTGAGTCAAGACCTGAATGAAACATTGTCTTTGATTGATGGAAAGTGATTGGCCAGAGTGTGCCATGGGTAGTTGTACAACAAAGAATGGCCCATGCTTATAGCAAGAAAGTACGGCCCAAGAAATTTGAAGTGGGGCAACTCGCCCTGAGACATATTCTCCCGCACCATGAAGAAGCTAAGGAAAAATTTGCTCCAAATTGCAAAGGTCCATACATTGCAATAAGAATATTGCCAAATGGAGCGTTGTATTTGGGAGACATCAAAGGAAATGTCCTCGAGACAACAATCAATACAGATGCAATCAATAGTTACTCTGTCTTATTACTTGGTTTAACATTCTTTGATTGGCATGACAGAGGCTTTCTTTCTCGCTACCCAAATATTATTAATCCTTTTGAAAACCCTTTAAGCCGGTTCCCTCCCTTTGATTACCCTCTTTGGAATCTGGAAGTTATTAATAAAAAAAATAACAAAGAAAAGAAAGGAAAAAAAATGAAAAAAAAAACAAAAAAAAGCAAAAGAAAAAAAAAGTAAAAACAAAAGAAAATCAAAAATAGAGTTCCCTGAACTACGTTCGACTTGATTCCGAAAGGATACGTAGGCAGCCTCTCTCTGAGGTTCAATCAAACTGAAATAAAAATCCAAAATCCCAAAAAAGTGAAACTAGGGAAGATATTATAATGTTTCGGCAATGGTTTTGCCTGAAAGGTTCCAAAGTTGTAATTCAGTCAAAAATTCTTTTTACCCAAATCCTTTCAAGTCCTTCCGATCAATCAGCTAGAATGTTCAAGAATTGGAGGATATGTTACTTGGATCAGATGCAACCAAATGAGAGAAATAAAATGAGAGAGTCCTATTGGTGAAAATCCTCATGGGCACTATAGGGCGATGGTGAGTAGAGAAAATAAAAATGAGAGAGTCTTATTAGTGAAAACCCTCAAAGGGCACTATAAGACGATGGCGAGAAGAGAAATGAGAGAGATCAGCTAGTGAAAACCCGCAAAGGGCACTGTTGATCGAAAAGAGGATCCACACAGCCATAGCATCAACACAATCATGATCAAGATTTTTCGCTTTCAAGTAAAAAATTGTGATGAGTTTCTGAGAATCGAACAGTTTATACAGATCAGACATCCAGTCCAAAAGGCATGTCATGTTCATTGAAGTCTGCATGTACTCCCAGATAAGTCCGTATTTCTGTTCCTCGAAAGGGACACCTCTTGTTTTAAACACATTCTCTATTCCATTGTTTTTTTCTTCTTCTTTGAATCCCTTTCGGTTTAACTTTGTTACAAAATAAATAAAAAAAAATAGCAAGACCGATTTACAGGCTTCTCATTTGAAGCGAGCTGATCTATTCAAAAGACACCCAGCCTCAACAAGGACATCAAGTCAACCCTGACTGGCCATGATTGACCGATGCTTTGAAATGGAAAACTTTGAAAGAAGTCAAAAGAGAAATGCTCACAAAGGCAACATAAAGTTGAAAAAAGGTTAAGTACCTTCATGGCAAAGTTTGGAAAAGCTAAAGTTTCTCCATATTCAAAAATGCAGTTGGTATTCAGGAAATAATCAATTGCAGCTGAAATCATTAAAGAAGATGAGCCGAGATCAAGAGATTGAGATAATCAAGGCCACAAACCGACCTCCATTTTAAAACTAACAAATCTTTATTTGTTCAGAACAGAAACAGAACAACTTTAAGAAATAGTTTGTGAAAAGACGAATACCACTAAGTGAAGTTCTTAAATCATTGATTTTTTTAATAAACTTGTAATTATTTTATTTTTGGCTTCATTAGAGGGAACCAATACCCTATCTTCAACAGAGGGTACAACATCCCCTGGTTGCATCATTTTGTTGTCAACACAGGGTACAACATCCCCTGGTTGCATTATTTTCTGTCAACACAGGGTACTATATCCCCTGGTTGCATTATTTTCTACATAGGGTACAACATCCCCTAGTAGAATTTCAGAGTGCCACGAGCCTCATTTTGTTGTCAACACAGGGTACAACATCCCCTGGTTGCATTATTTTCTGCCAACACAGGGTACAATATCCCCTGGTTGCATTATTTTCTGTCAACACAGGGTACAACATCCCCTGGTTGCATTATTTTCTGCCAACACAGGGTACTACATCCCCTGGTTGCATTAGTTTCTACATAGGGTACAACATCCCCTAGTAGCATTTCAGAGTGTCACGAGCCTCATCTTATTGTCAACACAGGGTACAACATCCCCTGGTTGTATTATTTTCTGTCAACACAGGGTACAACATCCCCTGGTTGCATTATTTTCTGCCAACATAGGGTACTACATCCCCTGGTTGCATTATTTTCTACATAGGGTACGACATCCCCTAGTAGCATTTCAGAGTTTCACGAGCCTCATTTTGTTGTCAACACAGGGTACAACATCCCTTGGTTGCATTATTTTCTATCAACACAGGGTACTACATTCCCTGGTTGCATCGTTTTGTTGCCAACGCAGGGTACTACATCCCCTGGTTGCATTATTTTCTACATAGGGTACAACATCCCCTAGTAGCATTTCAAAGTGTCACGAGCCTCATCTTGTTGTTAACACAGGTACACCATCCCCTGGTTGCATTATTTTCTGCCAACACAAGGTACAATATCCCCTGGTTGTATTATTTTCTATCAACACAGGGTACTACATCCCCTTGTTGCATCATTTTGTTGCCAACACAGGGTACTACATCCCCTGGTTGCATTATTTTCTACATAGGGTATGACATCCCCTAGTAGCATTTCAGAGTGTCACGAGCCTCATTTTGTTATCAACACAGGGTACTACATCCCCTGGTTTCATCATTTTGTTGCCAACACAGGGTACTACATCCCCTGGTTGCATTATTTTCTACATAGGGTATGACATCCCCTAGTAGCATTTCAGAGTGCCACGAGCTTCATTTTATTATCAACACAGGGTACAACATCCCCTGGTTGCATTATTTTCTTCTAACACAGGGTACTGCATCCCTTGGTTGCCTTCCTTCTTGTTGACGCAGGGTATAACATTCCCTTTTCTTTTTTTAAAAAAATGTTGTCTTTTCAATTTTTTATTCTACAATAGTAAAGATAATTTAATGTGTTTTTAATAACTCACAAAAATTTCCTAGTGCAAACTAGGGCAAAAATTTTTTGTTCGTTTTGTTTGTTTGTGATGGCTTGTTGGTTTTTCTGCAAAGCACGGATTGGATGTGCAAAAAAGTAAGATTTCAGTTCTTGCCAGAGAAAGTGGAACGTTTGATCTCAATACCAGCCACAACCAGCTTTGACGTAATGCATACAAAGACATATGGTCAAGATCCATCTTTCCATCATCTGTTCAAGAAACAAGCATGAAAGAATATTTCATAGTCTGTTACATCAAGAGCATCAAGTTTCAATCCTAAGTCAATGGGAGAAGCAGAATCAAGATAAGACTCCAGATGACATTTAGATAGGAATTTTGTAACTCTAAGATTTCAAGAGTATGTAATTTTTTTTTATTTTGTGATGTAATAGTAGGAACCGCAGATCGGAACCTCGACGGAACTTCGCTCGACTCTCCTTCCAAGAATACTCAGTCACTCTTCTTCCACTGGAACTACACGTGAACTGATTCCCTTATAACCCGGGATATATAGGTTGCCTAAAATAAAGGCTCGGTCGCATCTTTTTCTTAACTTCTTTTCCTATTTTAAATAATAGTGAGGTCAAAAATCAGTCATCTTGTTCATTTTCTTTGCCTAAAAACTCTTCATGTTTCCAAGCAAAGAGGGGCATGCTGTGAACACCTAATTTTTTACCACACCCAAATTTTAAACTTTTATCATTTTCTTAATAGGTTTATTATTATAAAAAAAATTACAAAAAAATATACAAATTTTATTTCTATTTGTAAAGAGAAGAAGAAAATTAACAAAAAAAAAATATATATTTGGTTTCATTTAATTAGAATTTTAATAAGTAATTTATGGTATTTTTTTTTGTATTATTTAAAGAATATGTAAATATTTAATTGAGGCTGCTGCTATCTTGAAGAAGAAGGAGTCCTTTTTTTTAGCCTCTCTTGTTATCTGTCTCCCCCTTTGTGTGAATGTGTGTTATATAGATGTTTGGGTGTGCTCTCCAACTGATGTGAGCAAAAATGAAAAAGTGGGAAGTGGGGCACGTGGGTTTTCAAAATGGGAAAGTGGAGAATAGGACATGGGAGATACGGGGAAAATGGGTTTTATTTATTAATTAATTTTTTTTTTTGCTTTTATATTTTAAAAGATAAATTAAACTATAAATATAAGAAGCTTAACCAATATTTCTTACAATGGCAGGCCAACAGGGATGTGTGTTCTAACTTGAATCGGCTTGGTTGACTCCGAGTTGTATTGTTGATATATGTGTTGATTCGGTTGTTATTGAGTTGTTAGTGTTCTGAGGTGATCTATGAGTTACTTTATAGTGTCGCAAAGCGTTGGGATTTATTGGTTATAGGCACATATGGTGCAATTTTATTGGGGTCTCTCAGTGGAATTTGAGCGGGAAGAGTATTGGGTGTTACTCGGTGAATGGTGTATCGGTTATGTCCTTTCGGGTTTGTGTGGTGTATGTTATTTGCTTCACCGTGGGTATGATGATTTTCTTTGGCTCTAGACATCAATTGCGATGGTCATCAATTTCGACCAGAGTGACTTAAGGTGTTCCATGTGGACCAGTATTTGGATAGGGTCGCGCATTGCAACAAAGTTATGTGGAGGTATGACCTTGTGAGTTAGATTTATGTGTTCTGTTTTTATGATGTCAAACGGGTTCTCAGCCTGGTGTTGTGGTGGTACTGGTGAGCTTGACGTACAACTCTTTCATTTGAATCACTTTCATGATTTGAGTATGTTCAGATTGTTCTTATTGGTGCGTGGATTGCGCAAGTTGCGACTTTAGTCTGCATTGAGGTGTCATGTCACCAGAGTTGTTGTGCTGGATTAGACGAGATTGTTGGATCTTTAATGAATATGAACGACTTCGATTTCAGCATGTTAGAAGGATAAATATCGAGGTTCGGCATAGAAATTTGCTATGGTCTTTGCCAAAGGAGAAGTGGCTTCATGAATGGTTGATCTAAGAAATAGTTATGGCTTACTGTGTGTTTTATTTATCATTGGTAGTATATGAAATTGTTGGGATGAGACCTTAGTTGATAAGAGGTTTTCTATCTGTATTCGATTGTTGTGTGCAACTGCTATGATTAGAAGTTATTGCTGCAAGCATTTGAGTTATGTGGTATCTCATGTAATTGCACCTGAGGTTGCAGGTATGGGTTGTTACAGCTTGTTCGGGCTTATTCACAGTATATATGTGGGGTTCTGATCGTCTTGAAGATTTTAGAAGTGGAAATGTGGTTCTATGGTTTATGGGCTAGATTGGATTGCGAAATTTCAGTTACAATGTGTTATCGGACCTATATGAGATAGAGTGACGTGGGATCACCCCCGAGTATATACATGGCAAGGTTATTTAGCAATTGATTGGCTTTTGAAAAAACTCTGGGCACGTTCGAGGACGAACGCATGTTTAAGTGGGGGAGGATGTAACGACCCGACCAGTCGTTTTGAGCTTTTGCACTTCGCTCGCTAGTTCTCGGGCATGAATAGACCCGTATTATGTGTTGTGACTTATGTAAATCGTTGGTTTTGGTTTTCATGGTAATCAGAATGAATTTGGAAGAACAGTTCTCAGTTTGAAGCTTGAAATTTGAAAGGTTTGACTTGTTAATATATGATCTCGGATTGGAATTTTTATGATTTGGTTAGCTCTGTTAGGTTATTTGGGACTTAAGAGTGTGACCGGAATGTGTTTTGGAGGTCCGGTGTAGAATTAGGCTTGAATTGGTGAAAGTTAGTTTTTGGTGTTTTCCGGTTGATAGGTGAGATTTTGATATAGGGGTCAGAATGGAATCTCGGAATTTGCAGTAGCTTCGTTATGTCATTTTGGATGTGTGTGCAAAATTTCAGGTCATTCGGACGTGGTTTGGTTGCATTTTTTATCAAAAGCGGAATTTGGAGGATTTTAGAAAGTTAGGCTTGAATCCGATGTATTTTGGTTGATTTGATGTTGTTTGGAATGTTTTGAAGATTGTTACAAGTTTAAATAAGGTTTTAGGATATGTTGGTGCCTTTGGTTGAGGTCGCGGGGGCCTCGGGTGAGTTTCAGGTGGTCAATCAGACCATTTCGTGAAGTTTGGAGTTGCAGAATTTTAGGTTTAGCTGTTGCAGAGATTCCTTCTCTGCTTCTGGGTTCCTGCGATCGCATAGAAGCTTTTTGAGGGGCAATCCAATTGTTTTTCGTGTTTGCGAAGATTGAATTGCGATCGAATAGAGGGGTGAAATTGGTGATCGCGAATGATAAGTGAAGGTCGCGTTCGCGTAGAGTTATTGGACCTGGGGTCTTGGCTTGATTTTTGTTCATTGCAAACGCGGCAGTGGGTCCGTGATCACGTAGTGTAAAAAGAGCTGAGCATCACGTTCGTAGAGTGTTTTATGCTTTTGCATAGAGTAAAGTTTGGGAGCTAAGGAATTGTGCTTCAGATCGCGAAGGTTGTCCCGCGATTGCGATGAAGGAAATATAATAGCTAGGCAGAATGTTTTTAAAAGGTTATTCCGTGACTTGGAACCCTTTTACACCATTTTTGAACGGGAAAAGAGCCTTGAGGCGATCTTAAAGAGAGGAAATCATTGTTCTTCATTGAGGTAAGGATTTTGGACCCTAAGGAACAAAATATCAGTGTTTAATTCATGAAAATCAGTAGAAAGAGGTTGAATTAGGGCTTTGAGATTATGAGACCTTCCATAGATGATTTGAGGGGTCAAACGAACTTCGATTTTCAAGTTCTTTATATGTACGGACTCGTGAAATGATGAAGAAAATTTTGGTATAAAGTTTGTCCAGTTTCAGGACGCAGGTGCGGAAGATGGGTTTTGACTGATTTCGGGTTTTGTGCTTAAATTTGATATTTTTCAATTGGAATGCATTCATTTAGCATAATTTGATGATAAAAATATGAACTTGGTAGATTTGGAGCACTCAGAAGTTGATTCGAAAGGCAAGCGTGTTGCAGAGTAGCTTTTCGGGCTAGTTCGAGGTGAGTAACAATTTTAAAAGTTGTCCTGAAGGTATGAAACATTGGAATTTCACAGCATACGGCTATGTTGAGGTGACTTACACGCTAGATGATGAGCGTGTGGTAGAGCACCGTTGGGAATTGTGACTTAGTCCATCCCGAATGATTATTTTACTGCGTATTTGATAGTTAATTATTTGATATTATTATATTTTGGGCTAAATGCCATATGTGGGCTTCGTGTCAACTGTTTGAACTCTTAGGGGATTTTTAAATGATATTTTCCTCACCGATTGATATCTTACTAGTGCTCAGTCATACTATATTTTACTATTGATTTCTTGATTGTGACCTTGTTCAATTGTCGGTAATCTATACACATTCTCATCGATCCATCCTTCTTCTTGATAAATAACACCGGTGCACCCCATGGCGATACACTAGGTCTAATGAAGCCCTTATCAAGCAAGTCTTGCAACTGCTCCTTCAACTCTTTCAACTCAGGCGGGGCCATGTGATATGGCAGAATAGAAATGGGTTGAGTGCCCAGAGTCAGGTCAATGCTAAAATAAATATCCCTATCGGGTGGCATACCCGGCAAGTCTGAAGGAAATACCTCAAGAAACTCACAAACTATAGGCACAGAATAAATGGAAGGAACCTCGGCACTGGAATCACGAGGGAAAGCTATAGTTGAGGCTTGAACTGAGTTCGTGGCATTGAGGTAAGTGCCTGGTCTAACCTTAGCTTGATGGAATAGGAGTTTGATCTTGTATGCTACATGTTATATGTTGAGTACGACGTATAGGTGTGGTGACGAGTACCTATACATCGGTGTCGAGCATAACCGTGAGTCTTAAATTGAAATTTATTGTGTTATTGAGAACTAATACAAATGCCTAAGTTGTTGACTTCTGTGTTGAGCAAGGTTTATAGTTATTCGCGTAGAGATTACCCATGGTTGAGCATTTGTGTTAGTTGAGGTAGTAGATGTTGGAACAAGTTTGGTTATAGCTGATTTTCCCTTGCCGGGATGTGTTCATTCTTATTGTTGACTCCCTTGCCGCGATAGTGTAGTTCTTATTGATCTGTAGCCAGGACTCTTGTTATGGTTGATGTTGATTGTATATATAGATCGGGTTGCACGCCGCAACAATGGCATATTTGGATCGGGTTGCACACCGCAATAATAAAATATTTGGATCGGGTTGCATGCCGCACCAATGATATATTTGGGTTGGGTTGCACGCCGCAACAATGATATGATTGGGTCGGGTGACACACCCTAACAATGTTGTTATATGTTGGGATCGGGTTGCGCCGCAACAATTGTTGATTCAAAGTGTTTATGGATGGAATATAAGTTCCTTGTTGTTTTATTGTAAATTCTAAGTTGTCCTTGTGCCTTGTTCTTGATATACTGTTGAAACTGATATACCCCACAACATGTACCCCCTCCCATCTTTACTTGTTTATTTCTGTTTATATTCCGTTGTATATTATATAACTGCACAGGTTTATTTGGTAGTCTGGTCCTAGCCTCGTCACTACTTTGCCGAGGTTAGGCTAGGCACTTACTAGCACATGGGGTCGGTTGTGCTGATACAAACTCTGCATTATTTTGTACAGATCCCAGTGCTGCAGATTTCGGACCACAGTAAGGTTTCGGCTTCCTACTTACCAGGCGACCCGAGGTAGTCCTGCAGGCATCCGCAGGCCTTGGCGTCTCTCTCTATCTATTTTCCTGCTTCTCTTATGTAGTTCTAGAGACAATATTTTGTTATTTCTTTCAGACTCTTATTTGTAGTACTCTTAGACTGTCTGTGAAGTTGTGACACCAAATCTTGGGTGGTTTTGTTATGGGATGGTATTAGTAGTACAATTAAACTTGAAATTTATTTCTTCCGCATGTTAAATTATATTTCTATAAATTGTTGATGCTAGGTCATTAAATAAATTAAAAATGGAAAATAGGTTAAATATTTAGTTAGTTGGCTTGCCTAGCTTTAACTAGTAGGCACCATCACAACTCCCGATGGTAGGAAATCCGGGTCGTGACAAGTATGTCTTATTCAATTTTAAACACATTAAATGATATTTTAAAAGGTATTTCATCGGAGCTTCATATTTTACTGTGGCCCATGGGGCTTATGAGATTCTGACTGAGTAAGGCCGAGGGCCTGTGTTGTGAGGATACGTTTGGGTCGGGCTGCTAATAACTAGGGATTTTGACGTGTTTTATGCTCCTTCTTGCTTAAGCTTTGATTATAAATTGTCACAATATAGTCCCTAAATGCTCATAAGTTGTGCTTGATTGCAGGTTTGATCGACAAAGTGACGAAATGTCAAATATCGGCTCAAAAGGAGTGAAACCTGCTCAAGTACCTAAAGTAAGGCAAAACTCAGGAGAACAGGCCTAGTGCGGCCGCACTACTCAATGTGCGGTCCGCACTACTCTTTGTTCGGTCCGCACTACTCTTTGTGCGGTCCGCACTAGAGAGATTCAGAGAGTCAAAAATCAAGGCTTCAATCAACGTGGCCGCACTCCATTATGTGCGGTCCACGGAAGAAATTTGCTATGGTTTAAGCTGCGCGGTCCGCGGTCATATTTGTGTGGACTGCATAAGAGACCTCCGCGGCCGCGGTCCATTCTGCACAGTCCGCGGAGCCTGAGTTCAGAGAGCCAAGATTGCAAGTCCAAGAGCCTAGTGCAGCCGTAGTCCATTTTGTGCGGCCCACACTGACCCTGCAGTGGCATTTTTGTCCAATTTTTCTAGCTTAGTATAAATAGAACATTTTTCCATTTTTAGGGTATCAGTTAATTTAGAACAGTAGCTGCGCTCGTGAGAAGCTATTTTGTAGCCATTTTGGGCATTTTAGCTTAACTCTAACGATAGATTCTCTGTATTTTCTTTAGTGTTTAATTAATATGTCTTTTTTCATCTATTTCTCTATTTTATTCTCCAAGCATGAGTAGCTAAACCCATTAGCTAGGGTTGTGGATCAACCCTAGTGTGGGTAATTGATGGGTGTTGAGATTTAAGGTTAGATTGATTATGGGTGTTTGTTATTTGGGTCAATTTTATGGTTTAATTTATAAATTAGTGGTTGCAAACATTAGTTTGTGCTATGTTGGCTTGGTGCTTCTTGAGAAAGAGAGCCTAAGTCTCTAAAATTGACTCAACAAGGAATTGGGATGGACTCAAGAGATTTGATAGTCGTAATTAAAGGATTAAACCTCGAGAGAGTAATTACCCGACTTAAACCCTAGTTGCTCGAGCAAATATGCATACCCAATTGGTCTCGAGAGAGTCAATTGGGCAAAACCACTCTTTCTACTGAGAGGTGTAGAGTTGGTAGTATTGAGTAACGATTATAACATATTTCCCTAATCGTGTCAATCGTTCCTTAGATGCAATTACCCGTCAATTAGCCACCTAGGTGAAAGTCACTACCCTAGTGCCCTTTATATTATTAGATACAAATTGTAACAATCTAATCCTTGAATAATCTAGTATCAATCTTAATTTGTAGTTTGATATTAGTAGTTTTATATAGAAAATACCAAAAATGAATGGAATATCAATTTAGAGCATATACATAATCCTAAGCTAAATTGATACTCGACTCCAATCCTAGCTCTCACCGGCATCGATCCCGACCCACAAATCGGGTAAAAGCTATTGTGACCCTCTCTCGCTACTTTTTAGTGGTGCAGAGTTAGCTGCGACCAACTTTTTGGTGTCGTTGCCGGGAAGATAACGGTTTTGGCTATCAATTTAGTTAGTTTTATGTATTGTTCCTCTTTACTTCTTTGTTACTAACTTGTTTGTGTGAATACAACAGGTTCCAAATGGCTTTAAATGCTAATGACCCTCTTGGAAATGTGCTTGCAGGAGAGGAGGTAGATGAAATTGGAGAGGATGAGGTGCCACTTGTACCTCTCGGACCACGACGAGGCCTCAATTCCAATACTAATGATAATATTCTAGACCCTCCTCCTCCACCTCCAAGAGTGGCTCCCAGAGTATTACCGAATCAAGGATATGCGAATGCTAATGTCCCCCCCCCCCCGAATCTGGGCAAGGAATTTTCAAATTACTAATGTGATGTTGACCTTACTTGAGTAGCGTGGGTATTTGACAGGCTCTGCGGATCAAAATGCCTACAAACATTTAAAAGGGTTCGTGGATATATGTTGGGTAGAAAGCAAATGAATGTGTACGAAGATGCTCATAGGTTGAGACTTTTCCCATTCTCACTACGGGGGAAAAGTATTGGATTGGTTAGAGAGACTCCCCAAATCATTCCATCACAACTTGGGATGAGTTGGTGGATAAATTTATTGCTAAGTTCTTCTCACCCGGGCATATGGCGGCACTTCGAGATGAGATATTGGCTTTCAAGCAAGAACCCAAGAATCCTTTGCATGAGATTTGGGAGCGGTTTACAACAATGTTGAAAGAATGCCCAAACAACGATATGACCGAGGCAATGATTCAACAAACCTTCTATCAGGGCATCAATACTACAAATCAATGCATAGTCAATCAACTGGCTAGGGGTAATTTTATGAAGTTGTCTTATGACAAAGCTTGCGGGATTCTTGATGAGATGGCCGACAGTTCTTCGGCATGGCAAAGTAGGGACAATGTTCCTCAAGGCGACCCTACGGTTATTTATTTGCATAATGAGTTACATGACCATGGGTAAGCTATAGCGGAGTTGACGACTACTATGAATCAATTGGCTAAGGCACAGTTGCAACAAGTCCAAAACCCTTGCCAAGTGAATGCTATGGAAGGTGTTAGTATGCTTACCAACAAGAGAAGGCAAAGAAGACAACAAAACCAAGGGAATTCTGAGCAATTTAGTGATGATTGTGATGGGTTTCAAAATGATGACTACGATGAGCAAAGTGAAGAGGTACAATATGTCAACAACTATCAAGGCAATATAGGCAACTCTTCAAACCAACAATGGTGACCCCAAGGAAATTGGGGCAATCAACAACAAGGTGGTGGTAATTGGAACAACAACAACCAAGGCGGTAATTGGGGGAACAACAATCAAGGAAACCAAGGGAATTGGAATGGAAATAACAACAATTGGAACAACGATGGTCAAGGCGGGTGGAACAACAATGGAAATCAAGGCAACCGGGGCAAAGCTTTCAAAGGCCCCTGATGTACCAACAACTGAAAAATCCGCCTCCGTTTTAATCTCAAGGATCTAGTTCTTCGAGCAATGCTATGGGAGGTATAAAAATGATGTTCGAACAAATGATGAAGAAGAACCAAGATTCTGATGCTCAATTGGCTTCCCACAATACCTCTATCCGGAATTTGGAGGTGCAATTAGGCCAAATCTCTCAATCATTGAATACTTTCCCTAAGGGTGCTCTACCAAGTGATACGGTAGTGGATGAGAAGGGCGTAAATAATCATGTGATAGTATTTACAATAAGAAGTGTGAAGGCGGTGATGTGAATGCCTCGAAAGACAAGCAAGTTGTGGATGATGATGTTGAGTTGCGGGAAGATGATGTACCTTTGATAGTTGAAGATGTGGTTGAGAATGAGGTGAACAATGATGTGAGGATTGACATTAACAAGGCCGAGGTGGAAACTCAAGATGCCGTGAACCCATCTAGGGAACACGTGATTGACATGCCCGAACCGGTGGTGCCCAAAGCCAAGGCACCTTTGCCTAGTCCACCTCCGCCTTATCCTCAACGGTTAGCAAAGAAAAAGAGTGACAATCAATTCAAGAAGTTCATTGATATGATGAAAAGCATTACAATCAATGTGCCTTTGGTGGAGCCACTTGAGCAAATGCCGGGCTATGCAAAGTTCATGAAGGATCACAGCCAACTCAGCACCACTAAAAAGTAGCAAGAGAGGGTCGCAATAGCTTTTACCCAATTTGTGGGTCGGGATCGATTCCATAGAGAGCTAGGATTGGAGTCGAGTATCAATTTAGCTTATGATTATGTGTATGCTCTTAATTGATCTTCCATTCATTTTTGGTGTTTTCTATATAAAACTACTAATATCAAACTACAAATTAAGATTGAAACTAGATTATGCTAAGATTAGATTGTTACAATTTGAATCTAATAGTATAAAGGGCACTCGGGTAGTGACTTTCACCTAGGTGGCTACTTGACGGGTAATTGCATCTAAGGCATGATTGACATGATTGGGGAAATATGTTATAACTGTTACTCCATACTACCCACTCTACACCTCTCGGTAGAAAGGGTGGTTTTGCCTAATTGATTCTCTCTCGAGACCAATTGGGTATGCATATTTGCTCGAGCAACTAGGGTTAAAGTCGGGTAATTACTCTCTCTCGAGGTTTAACCCTTTAATTGGGACTATCAAATCTTTTGAGTCCATCCCAATTCCTTGTTGAGTCAATTTTGGAGACTTAGACTCTCTACTTTTGCTTTCTCCCGGATGTCGTTTGGGTTGTACAATGCTCTGGCGATCTTCCAACGATGCATGATGGCTATTTTCACTGACATGGTGGAAAACATATTGGAGGTCTTTATGGATGAGTTTAGCGTGGTTGGTGATTTATTTGAAGAGTGTTTGGGGAATTTGGATAGATTCTTGGCCCGATGGGAAGAAACAAATCTCGTTCTTAATGGGAAAAAATGCCATTTCATGGTTGAAGAAGGTATAGTGTTGGGTCACAAGATTTCTAAGCATGGGATTGAAGTAGACAAAGCCAAGATTGAGGTGATTTCAAGGCTCCTTCCCCCCAATTCTGTTAAAGGGGTGAAGAGTTTTCTTGAACATGGGGGGTTCTACCGGCGGTTTATCAAAGACTTTTTGAATGTTGTGAATCCCCTCTGCAAGTTGCTAGAGAAAGATTCTAAGTTTGTGTTTGATGAGAAATGCATGGATGCCTTTGAACTTCTTAAGCACTAGTTGACCACCACCCCGATCATTACCACACCCAATTGGAGTTTTCCTTTCGAGCTAATGTGCGATGCAAGTGACGTTGTGGTTGGGGTGGTGTTGGGTCAACGAGTGAACAAAATGTTCCATACCGTGTACGATGCAAGCAAGACTATAAATGAAGCTCAAAGGAACTACATGGTGACGAAGAAGGAATTATTGGCTATTGTGTTCGCCATGGAAAAATTTAGGCCATATCTTATGGGGGACAAAGTCATAGTGCACATCAACCATGCCTCCCATAGGTATTTGATGACCAAGAAAGATTCCAAGGCAAGGTTGATGAGATGGGTGTTACTTCTTTAATAGTTTGACTTGGAAATAGTCGACCGGAAAGGTAGTTAGAACCAAGTTGTGGATCACTTGTCCCGCTTGGAGGACGAAGGAAGGCTGTGTGATGGCATAGAGATCAATGACGCATTCCCCAATGAGCAACTACTTTCTGTGTCGATGTGTAAGATGCCATGGTTTGCAGACATTGCTAATTTCATTGTGACTGGCATCATCCCGTGAGAGCTCTCTTCGAACAAAAGGATGAAGCTCAAACGGGATAGTCTGGACTTCTATTGGGATGAGCCATACTTGTTTAAGATTTGCACGGATGGTGTGATTCGAAAGTGTGTCCTGGAGGGAGAGCAATTGAGTATTTTACAGGCTTGTCATTCATCCCCCTATGGTGGCCATCATGGAGGGGTGAGAACGGCTTCGAAAGTTTTGAGTTGTGGTTTTTATTGGCCAACCTTGTTCAAAGATGCAAGTGATTTAGTAAAGAGATGTGATCAATGTCAACGAGCGGGCGGGATTTCCAAGAAAGATGAGATGCCTCTAAACACAATTCTTGAAGTTGATATCTTTGATGTTTGAGGTGTCGATTTTATGGGCCCCTTTGTTAGCTCGTTTGGGAACACTTACATTCTTGTAGCGGTTGATTGTGTTAAAGTGAGTTGAGGCCGTGGCCTTGCCCAACAATGAAGCTAGGAGTGTGGTGGAATTTCTAAAGAAGAGCATTTTCACAAGGTTTGGTACACCTCAGTCAATCATTAGTAATGGAGGATCGTATTTTTGTAATAGAGCTTTTGATGCCTTACTTTCCAAGTATGGTGTCAACCATAATGTTTCTACACCTTATCATCCTCAAGCAAGTGGTCAGGTTGAAGTATCTAATAGGGATATCAAGAGCATTTTGTCCAAAACTGTCAATGCCAATAGGACCGATTGGTCTATAAAATAAAAAAATGCTCTATGGGCTTACCAAACCACTTACAAGACCCCAATTGGTATGTCACCTAACCAGTTGGTGTTTGGGAAAGCATGTCACCTACCCAGTTGGTGTTTGGGAAAGCATGTCACCAACCAGTGGAACTGGAGCATAAGGGCATGTGGGCCTTGAGGAAGCTTAATATTGAGTGGGATGTTGCGGCCAATCTTCGTGTTGAACAACTCAATGAACTTGATGAATTCCGGTTCCATGCATACTCTAGTTTGTCCTTGTACAAGGACAAGATGAAATACCTTCATGACAAATATGCTCGTGGAAAGGAGTTCAAAGTTGGTGATTTGGTCCTCTTGTTCAATTCTCACCTAAAGTTGTTTCCGGGAAAGCTGAAATCAAAGTGGAGTAGACCATTTGAAGTTTTGTGTGCGGTCCTGTTTGATGCTCTAGATTTGAAGAACAAGAGTGGTGAAGTCTTTAGAGTGAATGGGCACCGTGTCAAGCATTATCTTTGGAAATTTTATGATAGCCATGTGGTGGCTATTGTTCATTTTAAATGATGTGATGGTAACCCGCGTAGTGCCTCGACGTTAAATCAGGCGCTTCTTGGGAGGCAACCCATGTGTTTTTCTTTTTGTTTTCTTTGATTTTCTTGGTAGTATAGGATTGATTTTTGGGCTAACTGGTTGTGAGATGTTGCATGGATTGAGTTGATGCACTGCAGGACATAATTGCAAAATTGTTCAGTCTCTGAAGTTTCCAGTGCGGCCGCACTATGCTATATGCGGTCTACACTGGTGTGAGCCAATGTGAGGACTCTCTGAAGTTTTCCACCATGGATGCATTCCATTTCGTGCGGTCCGCGGTGGATCTCCGCGGCCGCGGTCCCTTTTGTGCGGACCGCAGAGGCCTAGTTCCAAAGGATTATGTAATACAACCCAGCCCGGACCGCGGTCCATTTTGTGCGGCCGCACTGGTAGGTAAGAATGAGTCTCACAAGTTTCTCTATAAATAGACCTCAAGGGTCTCCTATTACCCTTTTCGAAAAATTAACTCTTAGAGACCCTAAAAGTTCTGTTCATCTTCTCTCTTCATCGTAATAGCTTGTTTGCATTGTGTTGATTCACTTCTTCTCAATATCTGGTAACAATTCACCCATTTCTTTTTAGTTTAATTGTTTAATTTCATGGTATTTTCTTTTATGTTAGCTTTGTAGTCTTCTTCTCCCATATTTCTTCAATTTTTAGGTTAGTTTAGTTTAGCTGTTCATTTTTGCGTCCTTGGTGAGCATATTGAACTAGGCAATTGAGTAGGGACCAAAGCTAGGTGAACATTTTGAACTAAAATGCGAAATCCCACAACCCTAACTCAGTGCCATGATTAAGCACCCTCCGCGGACCGCGGTCGTGTTTGTGCGGTCCGCGGTGATGATTTTCTGAAAGTTGAACTCTTGCCCAGCTTGGTCGCACTACATTTTATGCGGTCTGTGCTGGCCCACCGCTGCTGCGGTACTATTTTGTCCAGGCCGCGACGGTGAGATTCAGAGAGCTATTTTTGGGGCCTTACACCTGTGCGGACCACGTTCATTCTTAGGGCCTACAGATGATGTTTTCACGAGCGCAACTGCTAAAATAAAATAATTGATACCCTAAAAAAAGGATAAATGTTCTATTTATACTAAGCTAGAAAAACTGGACAAAACTCTCCTTGCAGGGTCAGTGTGGACCGCACAAAATGGACTGCGGCCGTACTAGGTTCTTGGACTTGCAATCTTGGCTTTCTGAACTCAGGCTCCATGAACCGCGCAGAACAGATCGTGGCCACAGAGGTCTCTAATGCGGTCTGAAAAAATATGACCGCGGACCACGCAACTTGAACCTTGGCAATTTTCACCTCTCTACTTCTGTTCCGCGGACCGCACATAATGGTAGTGCGGCCGCATTGCTTGAAGCCTTGATTTCTGACTCTCTAAATCTCTCTAGTGCGGACCATACAAAGAGTAGTGCGGCCGCACTAGGCCTGTTCTCCTGAGTTTTGCCTTGTTTTAGGTACTTGAGCAGGTTTCACTCCTTTTGAGCCGATCTTTGACATTTCGTCACTTTGTCGATCAAACCTGCAATCAAGCACAACTTTTGAGCCTTTTGGGACTATTTTGTAACAATTTATAATCAAAGCGTAAGCAAGAATGAGCATAAAAACGTCAAAATCCCTAGTTATCAACTCCCCCAAACTTAAGCTTTTGCTTGTCCTCAAGCAAACAAAATAAGACCCACCCCTTAAGGGGAAATCCAAGAACTTTCAGCTATCCTAAAGTAACCTCAACAAGCATCAATTGGGACTAACTATTGCCCTCAATATGAATGCATCATTAACATCATTTAACCTTTGAAAAACCATGGATCAAGTGTGACACAAGAGCATCAAGAGTTGACTCAACACATCAACGAACTCTCTCAATTACTTTAGTCATTGTGGAACCCAAACTCACACATCCTCAACTCTCCCTAAATAAACCTCACCTTTTTAGAGTATTGACACACAAATCGAGGTTAATGGGAATTTACTCATCTCTCTCAAGAAAAGGTCACAAGTTCGACTCTAGGTACCATATGCTTGCCCCTTATGTAAGTATCCACTAATGAAAGCTTCATTCAAATCAAGATCATTTAGGGCTTTTGTATAGTCATTGTGAAGGCTTTTGGTTTAGGGTAGGTCATGTTTTTGTTCAAGTGGGTTCCATATTCCCTTAAGCACTTCTTTTGATTCATTTGGCACAATTCACTTGACTCTTTGAGTTATTTTACCTCTATCTAAAGGGTTAGAGAGACACATTGTCACTCTTTCTTATGCATTTTAATTTTTTTCTCCTTTTTTTTCCACACCTTTATTTCTTTTAGTTTTCTTGAATACCTTTTTATTCATTCTCACATTGAGCATTCTTTTTGTCTTTTTTGCTTTTCTTTATTTTTCATTGACTTTCCTTTTCTTCATTTTGTGCCTTATACCACTTTGTTTTCACCCTCGTCTCTCTCCCCCAAACTTATGCTTTTTCATGTGCTCAAGGAAAGATCGGGTGCCAAGAGAGGGTATCTTTTAGAACGAGTGTGGGCTTGTAACATGGTTCTTGAAACAAAAAGGTCTAAGACTCAAAATGGTTAATTAGAGATCATAATATTGGTAGGATATGGAATTGTTCAAACTATCATTTGCATCAAGGAGATCCTATAATCACTTCTCAAGTCAAATTTCACACAAGATTTCGCCTCAACAAACATTCAGGCAAGTTCTAGACGAATGGCTCGGGACTTGGACTCGCAATTCGATTTCTCACTACATAAGCTAAGGGATTGCTAAAGACATCGAGTCAGGGACCCACAATGACATTAGATACGATTTGAACATAATGGTCCCGAAAAACCACTTGATGATTATCGGACAACGCAAGAGTCTCAAGGCCACGACTTTCACCATCCTAAACACAACATTTTGTCTTTGACCATGGGATCAAAGGCAAAAGTGCTAGGCCCAAGCGAAGCTTTGCTTGAGGTGCCCTTAACTATAAACTACCAAAAACAAAAACAAAACGGACTCAAACTCTTAAGAAGGTTGTCACGCTATCTATCATTGGGAAAAGCCACCCCGTTCACACAATACTCCACCTTTGGAAAGAACCGTGGCATTAAGAAAACCAAAGGGTTATTAACACGTCCAAAACAAAATAAAAGGCTCTGAGCCTATATAAGAAGCTAAAAATGAATATTTTTTTTTGTGAAAATAGAAAATAAAATTAATATGTACAATAGGGGAGTGAATATACAATAGGAATGAATATATACAATGATGTAACTTTATATATAGACCAAAGAAAAGATAAAAATTACAACAAAAGTAACTAAATGTAAGATTATATACAGATCAAATGAAAATCAAAGAAAGCATAAACTAAATCAGTATATATACAATCATCCAAGGATAAAATGTAGGGCGCTCCCCCTCAACTAAAAGCTGGAATTGTCCCCAATGCCAGCTAAAGCAAATAAGCACCAAAAAGTATATGGAAAGGGTATGAAGACTCCCTAAGCCCCGTCTATCTGCATAGGATAACGAGTGGTCCCATGTTCCTTTGTGTGCTCGGGAACCTCACACTGGTTCTTGATATCCTGCTGCTCAGCTGCTGGGACTTGGGACTGGACCTGGACTGGCTGTGGATCCGGTACATCCTATGGCAGACTGGAGGAAGCCTCCGGTGGGTTCGCCAAATGGATGATGGATCCATCTGATCTAGGGATATTCCTCTTCTTCTTTGGAGGCCTCTGTGTCTGCTCTGGGTCTGTGATTGCTACTGGCACTAGTGTTGGAGCTGGTTCCTCAAACAATAAGTCTAAAGGCAACTGGTCTGCCTTCAGTCTCTGCACATCCGCCCTTAACTCCTTCACGGACTCCCTGGAGGCCCGTGTCTTGCGCAGCTTCTTGTGCTCCTTGGAAAGCTCCTTTAGAGCCTTGCTATATAAATCTACTGCCTTTGCCAAATCAGCCTGGGTACTAAGGATCTTCTCTTCATTGTCAAGTATCTTCTTCAAGGCATCCTATATAGACTATGGGACATGTGGTGCTGAGGAGCCGACTGAGCTGCAATGGTGGAGGTCAAGGTAGACAACTTGGATAAAGCAGTATACATCCAGTTGTTCATGCTTTGAGGCGTCTGGCTCAGCCGGTGGGCAGTGACAACCGAACAATCCGCCTCCATTTCAATCTCAAGGATATAGTTCTTCGGGTAATGATATGGGAATAATAGAAATGATGTTCAAACAAATGATAAAGAAGAACCAATATTTCAATGCTCAATTGGCTTCCCACAATACCTCTATCCAGAACTTGGAGGTGCAATTAGGCCAAATCTCTCAATTGTTGAATACTCGCCGTAAGGGTGATCTACCAAGTGATACGGTAGTGAACCCGAATGGTAGAAACAATCATGTGATGGCGGTCACAACAAGAAGTGGGAGAGGTGGTGATGTGCATGCCTCGAAAGATAAGCAAGTTGTGGATGATGATGTTGAGTTGCGGGAAAATGATGAACCTTTGATAGTTGATGATGTGGTTGAGAATGAGGTGAACAATGATGTGAGGATTGACATTAATGAGGTCGAGGTGGAAACTCAAGATGTTGTGAACCCGTCTAGGGAACACATGATTGACATGCCCGAGCTGGTAGTGCCCAAAGCTAAGGCACCTTTGCCTAGGCCACCTCCGCCTTATCCTCAACGGTTAGCAAAGCAAAAGAGTGACAATAAATTCAAAAAGTTCATTGATATGATGAAAAGCCTTACAATCAATGTGCCTTTGGTGGAGGCACTTGAACAAATGTCGGGCTATGCAAAGTTCATGAAGTATTTGGTCACAAATATACGTTCTATGGATTGTTAACCAATAAAGATGACTCACCAAGTCAGTTCAATAGTGCATTCTATGGCCCTAAAACTTGAAGACCCCGGAGCTTTTACTTTCCCTTGCACTATTGGAAGTAAGGATTTTGCCAAGACCCTTTGTGATTTAGGGGCTAGTATAAATTTGATGCCTTCGTTCTTCAAGACTTTGGGAATTGGGAAACCTAGGCCAACCTCAATAAGACTTCAAATGGCGGATCATTCGATGAAGAGACCTTTGGGCATAATTGATGATGTGCTTGTTCGGGTGGACAAGTTTATATAGCCGGCCGACTTTGTCATTTTGGATTGTGAAGTGGACTTTGAAGTCCCAATTATTCTAGGAAGACCTTTCCTTGAAATTGGGAAGGAATTGGTTGATGTTGAAGCGGGTGAGCTCACTTTTCGAGTGGGTGATGAGAAGGTCGTCTTCCATGTTTGCAAATCCATGAAGCAACCCAATAGCACAGAGGTGTGCTTATTTGTGGACATTGTGACAGCTGTGATCGTGGATAACACAAGTTCTATGATTAATGTGGAGGATCTCTTGAGGCCGTGCTTCTAAATCTTGATTTAAATGAGGATACTAGCCGAGTAGAGTGTTTTGCCTTGCATGGAAATGGGTCCGATTCTTATGAGCTGAGAAGGCTATCCTTGGAACTTGAAAATAGAAAGACGCCTCCAACAAAGCCATCTATTGAGGAGCCACCGGTGTTGGAGTTGAATCCACTTCCTCCACACCTTACGTATGAGTTCTTGGGCTCAAATTCTACTTTACCAGTTATCCTTTCTTCTTGCCTCACTAACTTGTGGGTAGACGCCACTTTGGCGGTTCTCAAAAGGATAAAGAAAGCAATTGAGTGGACATTGGCTGACATACAGGGAATAAGCCCCGTATTTTGCATGCATAAAATTATCTTGGAAGATGATGCAATTCCTTCCCTAGAACATCAAAGGAGGCTCAATGAGTCAATGCAAGAGGTGGTGAAGAAAAAAGTGATCAAGTCGCTTGATGCGAGTGTGGTGTATCCAATCTCCGATAGCTCATGGACTTCTCTGGTGCAATGTGTACCGAAGAAAGGTGGGAGGAATGTGGTGACAAATGACAACAATGAACTTATTACCACTCGGACCATTACCGGGTGAAGAGTTTTCATGGACTACCGGAAGCTAAATAAAGTGACCCGCAAGGATCATTTTCCTTTGCCATTCCTCGACCAAATGCTTTATGGCCTTGCGGGGTGAGCCTTTTATTGCTTTTTGGATGGATACGTGGAGTATAATAATATTTTAATTGCCCTGGAGGACCAAGAAGACCACATTCACATGCCCATATGGTACTTTTGCTTTCTCTCGGATGTCGTTTGGGTTGTACAATGCTCTGGCGATCTTCCAACGATGCGTGATGGCTATTTTCACTGACATGGTGGAAGACATATTGGAGGTCTTTATGGATGATTTTAGCGTGGTTGGTGATTTATTTGAAGAGTGTTTGGGGAATTTGGATAGATTCTTGGCCCGATGTGAAAAAACAAATCTTGTTCTTAATTGGGAAAAATGCCATTTCATGGTTGAAGAAGGTATAGTGTTGGGTCACAAGATTTCTAAGCATGGGATTGAAGTAGACAAAGCCAAGATTGAGGTGATTTCAAGGCTCCCTCCTCCCAATTTTGTTAAAGGGGTGAGGAGTTTTCTTGAACATGCGGGGTTCTACCGGCGGTTTATCAAAGAATTTTTGAAGGTTGTGAATCCCCTCTGCAAGTTGCTAGAGAAAGATTCTAAGTTTGTGTTTGATGAGAAATGCATGGAGGCCGTTGAACTTCTTAAGCACAAGTTGACAACCACCCCGATCATTACCACACCCAATTGGAGTTTTCCTTTCGAGATAATGTGCGATGCAAGTGACGTCGCGGTTGGGGTGGTGTTGGGTCAATGAGTGAACAAAATGTTCCATCCCGTGTACGATGCAAGCAAGACTATGAATGAAGCTCAAAGGAACTACACGGTGATGAAGAAGGAATTATTGACTATTGTGTTCGCCATGGAAAAATTTAGGCCATATCTTATGGGGGCCAAAGTCATAGTACACACCGACCATGCCTCCCATAGGTATTTGATGACCAAGAAAGATTCCAAGACAAGGTTGATGAGATGGGTGTTACTTCTTTAAGAGTTTGACTTGGAAATAGTGGACCGGAAAGGTAGTGAGAACCAAGTTGTGGATCATTTGTCCCGCTTGGAGGAGTAAGGAAGGCCGTGTGATGGCATAGGGATCAATGACACATTCCCCAATGAGCAACTACTTTCTGTGTCGATGTGTGAGATGCCATGGTTTGCGGACATTGCTAATTTCATTGTGGCTGTCATCATCCCGTGTGAGCTCTCTTCTAACCAAAGGAAGAAGCTCAAACGGGATAGTCTGGACTTCTATTGGGATGAGCCATACTTGTTTAAGATTTGCACGGATGGTGTGATTCGAAAAGGTGTCCCGGAGGGAGAGCAATTGAGTATTTTAGAGGCTTATCATTCATCCCCCTATGGTGGCCATCATGGAGGGGTGAGAACGGCTTCGAAAGTTTTGAGTTGTGGTTTTTATTGGACAACCTTGTTCAAAGATGCAAGTGATTTAGTAAAGAGATGTGATCAATGTCAACGAGTGGGCGGGATTTCCAAGAAAGATGAGATGCCTCTAAACACAATTCTTGAAGTTGATATCTTTGATGTTTGAGGTGTCGATTTTATGGGCCCTTTCGTTAGCTCATGTGGGAACACTTACATTCTTGTAGCGGTTGGTTGTGTTAAAATGGGTTGAGGCCGTGGCCTTGCCCAACAATGAAGCTAGGAGTGTGGTGGAATTTCTAAAGAAGAGCATTTTCACAAGGTTTGGTACACCTCGGGCAATCATTAATAATGGAGGATCACATTTTTGTAATAGAGCTTTTGATGACTTACTTTCCAAGTATGGTGTCAACCACAATGTTTATACACCTTATAATCCTTAAGCAAGTGGTCAGGCTGAAGTATCTAACAGGGAGATCAAGAGAATTTTGTCCAAAACTGTCAATGCCAATAGGACCGATTGGTCTAAAAAGTTAGATGATGCTCTATGGGCTTACCAAACCACTTACAAGACCCCAATTGGTATGTCACCTACCCAGTTGGTGTTTGGGAAAGCATGTCACCTACCCAATTGGTGTTTGGGAAAGCATGTCACCAACCAGTAGACCTGGAGCATAAGGCCATGTGGGCCTTGAGGAAGCTTAATCTTGAGTGGGATGTTGCGGCCAATCTTCGTGTTGAACAACTCAATGAACTTGATGAATTCCGGTACCATGCATACTCTAGTTTGTCCTTGTACAAGGACAAGATGAAATACCTTCATGACAAATATGCTCGTGGAAAGGAGTTCAAACTTGGTGATTTGGTCCTCTTGTTCAATTCTCGCCTAAAGTTGTTTCCGGGAAAGCTGAAATCAAAGTGGAGTGGACCATTTGAAGTTTTGTGTGCGGTCCCGTTTGATGCTCTAGATTTGAAGAACAAGAGTGGTGAAGTCTTTAGAGTGAATGGGCACCGTGTCAAGCATTATCTTGGGAAATTTGATGATAGCCATGTGGTGTCTATTGTTCATTTTAAATGATGTGATGGTAACCCGCGTCGTGCCGCGACATTAAATCAGGCGCTTCTTGGGAGGCAACCCATGTGTTTTTCTTTTTGTTTTCTTTGATTTTCTTGGTAGTATAGGATTGATTTTTGGGCTAACTGGTTATGAGATGTTGCATGGATTGAGTTGATGAAGTGTAGGATATAATTGCAAAATTGTTCAGTCTTTGAAGTTTCCAGTGCAGCCGCACTACACTATGTGCGGTCTACACTGGTGTGAGCCAATATAAGGACTCTCTGAAGTTTTCCACCGTGGTTGCATTCCATTTCATGCGGTCCGCGGTGGATCTCCGCAGCCGCGGTCCCTTTTGTGTGGACCGCAGAGGCCTACTTCCAAAGGATTATGTAATACAACCCAGCCCGGACCGCGGTCCGTTTTGTGCGGCCGCGCTGATAGGTAAGAATGGGTCTCACAAGTTTCTCTATAAATAGACCTCAAGGGTCTCCTATTACCCTTTTCGAAAAATTAACTCTTAGAGACCCTAAAAGTTCTGTTCATCTTCTCTCTTCATCGTAATAGCTTGTTTGCATTGTGTTGATTCACTAATTCTCAATATCTGGTAGCAATTCACCCATTTCTTTTTAGTTTAATTGTTTAATTTCATGGTATTTTCTTTTATGTTAGCTTTGTAGTCTTCTCCTCCCATATTTCTTCAATTTTTAGGTTAGTTTAGTTTAGCTGTTCATTTTTGTGTGCTTGGTGAGCATATTGAACTGAGCAATTGAGTAGGGACCAAAGCTAGGTGAACATTTTGAACTAAAATGCGAAATCCCACAACCCTAACTCAGTGCCATGATTAAGCACCCTCCGCGGACCACGGTCGTGTTTGTGCGGTCCGCGGTGATGATTTTCTGAAAGTTGAATTCTTGCCCAGCTTGGTCGCACTACATTTTATGCGGTCCGTGCTGGCCCACCGCTGCCACAGTACTATTTTGTGCAGGCCGCGGTGGTGAGATTCAGAGAGCTATTTTTGAGGCCTTACACCTGTGCGGATCGCGTTCATTCTTAGGGCCTACATATGATGTTTTCACGAGCACAACTGCTAAAATAAAATAACTGATAACCTAAAAAGGATAAAGGTTCTATTTATACTAAGCTAGAAAAACTGGACAAAACTGCCGTTGCGGGTACTGCTAAAATAAAATGGACTGCGGCCGTTCTAGGCTCTTGGACTTACAATCTTGGCTTTCTGAACTCAGGCTCCGCGAACCGCGCAGAACGGATCGCGGCCGCAGAGGTCTCTAATACGGTCTGAAAAAATATGACCGCGGACCACGCAGCTTGAACCTTTGCAATTTTCACCTCTCTACTTCTGTTCCGCGGACCGCAATGTGGTCGTGGAGCCTTCATAGCAGACTGCACATAATGGAGTGCGGCCGCATTGCTTGAAGCCTTGATTTCTGACTCTCTAAATCTCTCTAGTGTGGACCACACAAAGAGTAGTGCGGCCGCACTAGGCCTATTCTCCTGAGTTTTGCCTTGTTTTAGGTACTTGAGCAGGTTTCACTCCTTTTGAGCCGATCTTTGACATTTCGTCACTTTATCGATCAAACCTGCAATCAAGCACAAATTTTGAGCCTTTTGGGACTAAAACACATCAAAATCCCTAGTTATCAACTCCCCCAAACTTAAGTTTTTGCTTGTCCTCAAGCAAATAAAATAAGACCCACCCCTAAGGGGAAATCCAAGAATTTTCAGTTATCCTAAAGTTACCTCAACAAGCATCAATTGGGACTAACAATTGCCCTCAATACGAATGCATAATTAACATCATTTAACCTTGGCAAAACCATGGATCAAGTGTGACACAAGAGCATCAAGAGTTGACTCAACACATCAACGAACTCTCTCAATTACTTTAGTCATTGTGGAACCCAAACTCACACATCCTCAACTCTCCCTAAGCAAACCTTACCTTTTTAGAGTATTGACACAAAAATCGAGGTTAATGGTAATTCACTCATCTCTCTTAAGAAAAGGTCACAAGTCCGGCTCTGGGTACCATATGCTTGCCCCTCATGTAAGTATCCACTAATGACAGCTTCATTCAAATCAAGATCATATAGGGCTTTTGTGGAGTCATGGTGAAGGCTTTTGGTTCAGGGCAGGTCATGTTTTTTTTCAAGTGTGTTCCATCTTCCCTTAAGCACTTCTTTTGATTCATTCGGTACAATTCACTTGACTCTTTGAGTCATTTTACCTCTTTCTAAGGGGTTAGAGAGACATATTATCACTCTTTCTTATGCATTTCAATTCTTTTCTCCTTTTTCAACTTTACACACCTTTCTTTCTTTTACTTTTCTTGAATCCCTTTTTATTCTTTCTCACATTGAGCATTCTTTTTGTCTTTTTGCTTTTCTTTCTTTTTCATTGCCTTTCCTTTTCTTCATTTTTGTGCCTTATACCACTTTGTTTTCATCCTCGTCTCTCTCCCCCAAACTTATACTTTTGCCATGTGCTCAAGGAAAGATCGGGTGCCAAGAGAGGGTATCTTTTAGAATGAGTATAGCCTTGTAACATGGTTCTTAAAAGAAAAAGATCTAAGGCTAAAAATGGTTAACTAGAGATCATATTATTGGTAGGCTATGGAATTTTTCAAACTATCATTTGGATCAAGGAGAGCCTATAATCACTTCTCAAGTCAAATTTCACTCAAGATTTCGCCTCAACAAACATTCAGGGCAAGTTCTAGACCAATGGCTCGGGACTTGGACTCGCAATTCGATTTCTCACTACATAAGCTAAGGGATTGCTAAAGACATCGAGTCGGGGGCCCATAACGACATTAGACATGATTTGAGCACATAATGGTCACGAAAAACCACTTGATGATTATCGGGCAACGCAAGAGTCTCAAGGCCATGACTTTCACCATCCTAAACACAAGATTTTATCTTTGACCATGGGATCAAAAGCAAAAGTGATAGGCCCAAGTAAAGCTTTGCTTGAGGTACCCTTAACTATAAACTACCAAAAACAAAAAACAAAAATGGACTCAAACTCTTAAGAAGGTTGTCATGCCATCTATCATTGGGAAGAGCCACCCGGCTAACACAATACTCCACCTTTGGAAAGAACTGTGGCATTAAGAAAACCAATGGCTTATTAACACGCCCAAAACAAAATAAAAGGCTATGAGCCTATATAAGAAGCTAAAAATGAATATTTTTTTTTGCGAAAATAGAAAATAGAATGAATATGTACAATAAGGGAGTGAATATACAATGGGGAATGAATATATACAATGATGTAACTTTATATATAGACCAAAGAAAAGATAAAAAGTACAATAAAAGTAACTAAATTTAAGATTTTATACAGATCAAATCAAAATCAAAGAAAGCATAAACTAAATCAGTATATATAGAATCATCCAAGGATAAAATGTAGGGTGCACCCCCTCAAATAAAAGCTGGTATTGTCCCCAATGCCACCTAAAGCAAATAAGCACCAAAAAGTATAAGGAAAGGAAATGAAGACTCCCTAAACCTCATCCGTCTGCATAAGATCATGAGTGGTCCCTGGGTCTTCTATGTGCTCGGGAACCTCATACTGGTTCCCGATATCCTGCTGCTCAGCTGCTGGGACCTCGGACCTGGGACTGGACCTGGACCGACTGTGGATCTGGTACATCATGTGGCTGACTGGAGGAAGCCTCCGGTGGGTCCGCCATCTGGATGATGGCATCATTTGCTCTGGGGATCTTCCTCCTTTTATTTGGAGCCCTTTGTGGCTGCTCCGGGTCTGTGGATGCTACTAGAACTGCTGCTGGAGCTGGGTTCTCAAATAATAAGTCTAAAGGCAGCTGGTTTGCCTTCAATCTATCCACATCCGCCTCAGCTCCTTCACGGACTCCCTGGAGGCCTGTGTCTTACGTAGCTTCTTGTGCTCCTTGGCAAGCTCCTTTAGAGCCTTGCTATGTGAATCCACTGCCTTTGCCAAATCAGCCCGGGTACTAAGGATCTTCTCCTTGTTGTCAAGTATCTTCTTCAAGACATCCTCTATAGACTATGGGACCTGTGCTGGCTGAGAAGCCGACTGAGCTACAATGGTGGAGGTCCAGGTAGACAACTTGGATGAAGCAGTATACATCCAGTTGTTCAGGCTCTGAAGATGGGGTAGTCGCCAAATTACAGGGATACCCGGTTTGGGTACGGTGCAGTTGTGGCAAATCAGCTAGCATAAATTTGATGCCTTATTCGGTCTTTAAGACTTTGGGAATTGGGCACCTAGGCCAACCTCAATTAGACTTCAAATGGCAGATCGATCAATGAATCAACCTTTGGGCATGATTGATGATGTAATTGTCCGGGTGGACAAGTTTATATTGCCGGCCGACTTTGTCATTTTGGATTGTGATATGGACTTTGAAGTTCCAATTATTCTAGGGAGACCTTTCCTTGCAACGGGGAAGGCATTGGTTGATGTTGAAGCGTGTGAGCTAACTTTTCGAGTGGGGGATGAGAAGGTCGTCTTCCATGTGCGTAAATCTATGAAGCAAACAACAACACCGAGGTGTGCTCATTTGTGGACAATGTCATAGCTGTGATCGTGGATGACACAAGTTCTATGATTAATATGAAGGATCCCCTTGAGGTAGTGCCTCTAAATATGGATGTCAACGATGTTGCAAGTAGTGTGGGATGTATAGATGCTTTACAGGGTGTGGCTCATATTCTTGTGAGCCTAGGAAATTATCTTTGGATCCTGCGAACTAGGAAACTCAAAAAATTATCTTGGAGGAGGATGCAAAGCCATACTTGGAGCATAAAAGAAGATCAAAAGAGGCAACGCAGGAAGTGGTGAAAATAGAGGTTATCAAGTGGTTGGACGCCGAGGTGGACCGCCCTATTTCTAACAGCTTTTGGACTTCTCTGGTGCAATGTGTACCGAAGAAGGGTGGCATGACCATGGTGATGGATTCTTAGAATGAGTTGATTCCTACAAGAATAGTCACAGGTTGGCGGGCTTGCCATTCAGTGATCAAATGCTTGACTGACTTGCTGGGCGTGTTTTTTATTGCTTTTTGGAAAGTTTGATGATAGCCACATGGTGGCGCTTCTTTACCTAGAGTAATGTGATGGTAAAATGGATCGTGCCACGACGTTAAATCAAACGCTTCTTGGGAGGCAACCCATGTCTTTTTCTTCTTGTTTTCTTTGATTTTCTTTGTAGTATAGGATTGATTTTTGGGCTAATTAGTTTTGAGATGTTGTAGGGATTGTGTTGATGTAGTGGAAAATAGTGTGAAGAAAATTATCAGTCTCTGAAGTTGCCAGTGCGGCCGCACTACACTTTATGCGGTCCGTACTGGTGTTAGACAATGTGAGGGCTCTCTAAAGTTAGCCACCACAGTCGTATTGCATTTAGTGTGGTCCGCGGTGGATCTTCACGTTCGCGGTCCCTTTTGTGCAGACCGTAGAGGCCTTCCAAAGGATTGTGTAATACAACCCAGCGCGGACCGCGGTCCATTTTGTGTGGCCACGCTGGTAGGTAAGAATGGGTCCCACAGGCTTCTCTATAAATAGACCTCAAGGGTCTCCTGTTACCCTTTTCGAAAAATTAACTCTCAAATACCATAAAAGTACTGTTCATCTTCTCTCTTCATCGTAATAGCTTGTTTGCATTGTGTTGATTCACTTATTCTCAATATCTTGTAACAATTCACCCATTTCTTTTTAGTTTAATTGTTTAATTTCATGGTATTTCTTTTCTGTTAGCTTTGTAGTCTTCTCCTCCCATATTTCTTCAATTTTGAGGTTAGTTCAGTTTAGTTGTTCATTTTTGTGTTCTTGGTGAGCATATTAAACTGGGTAATTGAGTAGGGACCAAATCTAGGTGAAAAAATTTGAACTAAAATGCAAAATCCCACAACCTTAACTCAGTGCCATGATTAAGCACCCTCTGCGGACCGCGGTCATGTTTGTGTTGTTCGAGATAAAAAGGTGTTGTTCGACGGGCAGTCTCTGAATGATTATTTGGGCTTCAATGAAGAGGATGAGACTCTATATCTGGAAAAGTTGGAGACGGGCAAGGGGGTCCGTCCATGGTTAGCTCAGTACCTAGCAATCCCAGGTATCGTTCCTGAGTGGTTGACTGCGGGGGTAAAAATACTGAGGAGGACCCTGAACTTTGAAGCTAGTGGTTGGGAGACCTTTGTTTGTAGCCGGTTGGACCCTACTACACATGACCAGACTCTTCCTCTCCAACGGGCTGTGTTGGTTGCATCGATCATGGCGGGATACCCCATTAATGTGGGGAATGTGATGTCCCGCATTATCTCACTAGTGGGTGCGGAGCACGACCGGAACTACTTTTTCCCCAACACCCTCTCTATGTATTTTCGGGACTTGGAGGTGAAAAAGAAGCCCTATAATGTCAAGGCCAAACCGGTAGCCCTGTTCTCATGGTATAGTTTGAAGGGGCCAGACAACCCTAAGGACAAGAACTACAAGGCCCCTACTTCTTCCCAAACTGTTCAGTCTGAAGAGCCAGTTGTGGTAGAGGCCTCCACTGAGCCTGCCTCCACAATTGCTGACATGCCTCCCGGACCTTCCACTATTGCTGACTTGCCTCCTGCTCCTTCTACTTTAGCTGGCCCGAAGATTCCATCCTCCCGGGCCCATCTTATCACTACCCACCGACTGAGCTAGATGTTTTAGAGCCTGAACAACTGGATGTATACTGCTTTATCCAAGTTGTCTACCTTGACCTCCACCATTGCAGCTCAGTCGGCTCCTCAGCCAGCACAGGTCCCACATTCTATAGAGGATGCCTTGAAGAAGATACTTGACAACCAGGAGAAGATCCTTAATACCCAGGCTAATTTGGCAAAGGCAGTGGATTTACATGGCAAGGCTCTAAAGGAGCTTGCCAAGGAGCACAAGAAGATGCGCAAGACACGAGCCTCCAGGGAGTCCGTGAAGGAGTTGAGGGTGGATGTGGAGAGACTGAAGGTAGACCAGCTGCCTTTAGACTTATTGTTTGAGGACTCAACTCCAGCACCAGTGCCAGCATCAGTCATAGATCCGGAGCAAACACAGAGGCCTTCGAAGAAGACGAGGAAGATCCCTAGAATAACTGATGCCATCATCCAGTTGGCGAACCCACCATAGGTTTCCTCCAGTCAGCCATATGATGTACCAGATCCACAGCCGGTCAAGATCCAGTCCCAGATCCCAGCAGCTGAGCAGCAGGATATCGGGAACCAGTCTGAGGTTCCCGAGCACACAAAGGACCCAGGGAACACTCATGATACTATACAGACGGACGAGGCTTAAGGAGTCTTCATATCCTTTCCTTATACTTTTTAGTGCTTATTTGCTTTAGTTGGCATTGGGGACAATGCCAACTTTTATTTGAGGGGGTGCGCCCTACATTTTATCCTTGGATGATTGTATATATATTGATTTAGTTTATGCTTTCTTTGATTCATATTTGGTCTATATATAATCTTACATTTAGTTACTTTTATTGAACTTTTTATCTTTCATTTGGACGTATATAAAGTTACATCATTGTATATATTCATTCCCCGCTGTATATTCACTCCCCTGTTGTACATGTTCATTCTATTTTCTATTTTTGAAAAAAAAATTCATTTTTAGCTTCTTATATAGGCTCGTAGCATTTTAGTTTTTTTGACGTGTTAATAAGTCTTTGGTTTTCTTAATGCCACGGTTCTTTCCAAAGGTGGAGTATTGTGTGAACCGGGTGGCTCTTCTCAATGATAGATGGCGTGATAACCTTCTTAAGAGTTTGAGTCCATTTTTGTTTTTGTTTTTTGGTAGTTTATAGTTAAGGGTACCTCAAGCAAAGCTTCACTCAGGCCTAGCACATTTGCCTTTGGTCCCATGGTCAAAGACAAAATGTTGTGTTTAGGATGGTGAAAGTTATGGCCTTGAGACTCTTGCGTTGGCTGATAATCATCAAGTGGTTTTCGGAATGATTGTGTGCTCAATTCGTATCTAAGGTCATTATGGGCCCCCGACTCTATGTATTTTGCAATCCTTTAGCTTGTGTGGTGAGAAATCGAATTGCGAGTCCAAGTACCGAGCTATTGGTCTAGAACTTTCCCTGAATG